>VUJU01002955.1:0-29069 GCA_009835225.1 Aphis craccivora | reverse complement strand
CAGAAGATACACGAGCTGAACGCAATGAAGTCAGAAGATTAGAACAACGACAATCACGCCGCTTCACAGTCAAAAGACGAAGAACAAATGACCAACAACGACAACAGATACATCGAGCATTTATATCTGATCCATTCCCGCGTCTAGCATTCCAGTATGAGCCCGATATTGAATATTACGCTCATTCAAAAGTGGTAATTGGTGCTATGGACAAGGAATGTCCGCATTGCCATGCTCTGAAATTCAAAAATGAGCCAGCTGGGATATGTTGCGCGTCAGGAAAAGTGCAACTACCTGAAATTGAAACACCACCTGAACCAGGAAATTATTTATATGGCAAAACAACGTTTGCCGGGTCAGCTAGTATAAGTAAGCTACTGCCCCTTAATAATAGTGTTAGCTTTGAAAAGTAAGTAGGTGTCATGACCAATTTTTTTTTTTTATAAAAAAAAATTCCCAGTTAAATCAAAATTGCACGTATAATATTAAAAGTTATTTTAATTCTTTAAGCTCTTATATTAAAATTAGACTAAAAATTATAAATTTGCTGCTGAATCATGTAACTAATTTTAATTTTTTTTATTCATAACTCAAAAAATAATGATCTAAACAATTGAAACTTAAACATAAATGTCTATCAATCCAATGTCTTGATCTAAAATCTTAATATGCAAAAATTCTAACTTTAGGTTACCTGCCATAAATTACAATTTATAGTTTTTTGATAGAAGTAACTCCGTAATTAAAGGTTGACGAGGTTGGTGGTAGTTTAAAAATGTAATAACTGAAACTTTTTAGTTTCGTAAAATATTTTACTTGTTCTGATCAGTTAAATCGCGATTTCGTTAAAAAAAAAAGTTCTACAAAAAGATAAAGCCTTGTAACAGTAAGACAGATGGATGTCTAAAAGCAAGTCTCCCATGAATTTGTCTGCTACAAAATACTATACTTAAGCTCTTTTTATTCCTCCAAAAAAAAAAAAATGTATTTTACAGGATGTTGTCTATGAATCTATATAAATTGTATTATAGCATAATATTTATATATTTATAACATAATATGACATTGTATGGAACGCATGACTCATACATTTTAAATACAATAAAATATAATTGGCACTTTCCTAATTAATTTTTGTTTTGTAAAAAAATATAAATGATATTATTGTTATTGATAATTATATTGAATTATTATACACATTCATTTACTGCATATATAATGTTATATACATTATACATATATGTTATATATAATAGTATTTATATAGTCGTACATAAACACTCGAATTTCAATATATTTCATGTGGGTAGTTGTTTAGCTAAACGAGTTTAAATAGTTAATAATTTAATATATATGTACACCGGAACATGATGTATTTTAAACTAAAATAATTATACGTCGTGTACATTTCTGTAGTATTATTTTCTACGTCAGAACATTTTTTTATAGGAAAATATATAGCTAAAAAAATTAAATTTTCCAAAAACTCAAAAAAAAAAATTTTGTTACATGATAGTATTACATAATTTAATGATCGATTTTAAACAGAATATAATATTACGAGTATATTATATCTGTTTGAAAATTACACTTTTCTTCAATTATTGATTTATGTACAAATAAATATCCCAAGTGAAAATATCTAGTCCCTCATTCTATCTATTAAAAAAAATATATATAATATTTTGATTCACAATAGAATCATATCCAAGTTTTATACATGTTCATAATTCCATTTATGTTGTCCAGTAATGATTAACGTAAAAGTTACGGTTAAAGTATTGAATCAGATAGTTCATGAAATAACTAAAATGCGTAGGTAATGTACATAATTTATACTTTCAACTAGTTATTTTATACATTATCTGGCATAACTTCAAATCGTATAAAATATGATTAGTGATCACCGTTCACTGATAACGCTTGGGTCGCCCTTGCGATGTCTTATCTTTCGTCTTGGTTCGGTCTATTCGTATCAAATATAAATTACCGCTATACTGTAAATAGGAAATGTTTATGTACGTTTATCGTGTTATTATAAGATTATCGTTTAGTAATAGTTTTACAGTCATGTGTGTTCACTGTGTTTGTAAAAAAAAAGAAGAAGAGTTTTGTACAACTCTATATACCACAATATAGCCTTGTTTGTACATATAAATAATTAATTCAATTAAAAATAAACAAAATATTAAAATATATTTTAAATTCAAATGTATTCTAGACTTTGACGGAAATCAAACTAAAACTGTAAAGAATAACTAGATATGTAGTAGGTATATAAAATAACTATTTAAAGGATAATTTTCACGTATTATTTTTCATACTTCAACTAAAATTTGTAAATAATTCGTGAACTACCTAGTTAATTCATAAAATAACGGAATTCTACACTTTAACATATACCTACAACACATATAAAACAAAAAAAAATTACATATAGGTTATAGGTAGATCCTCAGTGGTATAATTTGGGGGTTAGCAACTTGGGCATTTGCCCTAGTCTAATATTTACATCGACTTTAAGTCGGCACATTTACCTAAAAATTATAAGAAGTTTTATTTTATATACCTAGTAGGTATATATTTGATAATTCAAAATCCGACATGTGACCTTCAAATACCTAAAAAATTAAACCCCCTCACTCTACACCTGTTATAACACTATGCCATGTGAATCTGCGTGAAAAAAATTTTGAGTCGGCAATTCGGTGGGTAGTTGCCCTAGTCTAACAAAAACTGAAATGTCGCCACTGTAGATCCTATTAATTAGGATTAAATTTAAACATAATATAATATAACTGCAAGATAATAATTTTAGGTTTATTAAAATATCGTAAATGTGAAACGAATAAATCAACAAACAATAACATTAACGTTTTCGGTCGAAATTATATATGAATAATATATGCATTATTTGATTTTCTACCAGTTTATTATATGAGTGTAATTTTTCTTCAACATTTATTCTACACACTATTATTATTATAATAATAGTATACGTAAAATAAAATATATTGGTTTAAATTTATAAATATGCTCACATTTTTATATCACTATTTTAATAATGCCATATTCGTCTGTCATATTAATAATCATATAAGTTGTATAATTTATTATTATTATACAATTATGTATTATTGTTTATATGGGTTGTATAAGTTATTTTCAGATACTTCTCTGGACGATATTATGATGATAGTGAACTCACTTCTTTTTGCCTTCAATCAAAATAGACTTGAAAACTTTGAAGAACCGAAAAAAAAAACAGAAGTTTACCAGAACCAAGTAGCAGACGTGATACGCGTGCTACCGAATAAATAGCGTTTCCTGTCATCAACCAGATAACGGCCTTCTGATAAGACTCGACGAACGTCCAAAGTTCTTCAACGACGATAATCCACCAAAAATATATCGACGACGACAATACCGTACGTGACGAGTATATGGGCCAATTTTTCGAGATGACATAAACCCACCTCAGCTGTACTATTTGTCACGACAAATATGTTGTTACAACCACGATTTATTCACCGAAGTACCTCCAGTAGTCTGAGCTTACAGAGTTCTACCGATAAGCTTCTTTACGATTGCCTACTCGACCACCGGACGGCGTTAAATGCTAACTATGACTGGGACAATAATGCGGTATAAAAAATAATATATTATTATGGGCCAGCGCCATGCATCGTGAATTGCCTATCTGGAACTTAGAAGGCTACTACCACAGAAGACTTCACCACTCACCAACACCAACGGTTGGCCACTTGGACGAAGTTATGAGTAAGATCGATCCATGAAAAACCTGCCTACTATCAAGTCTCGTCCCCCCCAGATGCACTACTTCAAGTCACTATTACCACAGATTAACGTCGTATCATAAATACCACTTGTTTGAAAAGTTTCACGGACAACAGAGCCTTGCATCAATAAAATGTTTATAGGTGAAATACATTCCCTGTTGGTATTTTTATAGGAAATTGTGTCAAAAATAATTCTTGCCAGACGAATTTGTTTACCATACAATCACAAAATGCTTCGACTTTACTTCAAACTCGTATTTCAATCGAAACGTGACTAAGAAATTTATATCGATAAGTCAAATAATAATTATTTAATACCTGTGTGCCAATAAATACAGCGTAGTTATTAAAAACGATAAAAATATATTATATGCTGTATGATTAATAATAAGGAAGTTATTTATTTATATCAATTGACCTAACATTAAGTATAGAATATGAAATAAAAATTGTTGACAACATTTTACTTCCTGTTCGTCGGTACACGTAATTAGTCATATTACTATTAGTAATTAATTTTTTTATAATAGTATTTAGTAGTTATCTTGAAGTAATTTTTGCCAAATAAATCACAGTATATAGCATATTATTTTTATCATCTAATAAATCAATAGATACCAAAATATTTCAGAATAATGTGAATAGTATTGTGGTATAAATAATTGATAATAAGTCCACATTTAAAAAAATTCAATAATTATATTTAATTATACTTTGTATAAAAATAATTAACGTTTTAGCTAAAAGTTTTAAGTTTTTACGTTAACTTTTTTTTTTAATTTAAAATAAAATAAATGAAATCCGTATGGTTCATTTAAATATCTACTTTTTTCAATATTTGAACAAATATATATATATTACAGATACAGGTGTAATTCTAATATTTTTAAGTTTTTTTTTTTAAGAAAAAGTTATGATCAATCTATGTATAAGCCTTAATTAATTACTAATTTTTCCTGATTTAATGTAATTTTTGATAGTATAAAGTTTAAATTTAATTTTTAAGAGGAAAAAATGCATATAAACATTTAAAAAAAAAAAATCAAACTAAATTAAAAACATTAATAAGTCATCAGAAACCACTTTAACTATTTTAGTTATTACTAGTTACTACTAACTGTCTATATCCACATAAATAAACGAAACAAAATATTTGATAAATGTTAAGCGTATATACTCTAGTATTATGTACCATTATTGAATAATTAAAAGAATTCTGAAAGTGACTGATAAATCGTAAAATAATGAATTACCTATTTGATTACAGTAAAAACAAAGTAAATCATAGTAATAATAATAAAATAAATTCTCAACTACTATTTAAATCTCATTAATTTTTTTGGAAATACAAAATATATTTAAATAACCTGTTGTTTTTCAATACTCATTAATATTTATTTAGACATAATAATTTTAATATTATTCTCTCACAGAGTGTTTCGTCGAATATAATATCTCCATCATCGATAATTCATTTTGCCTATATAACGTATTCGATATTTGACACGTTACACAGAAAAACACCATAATTATAATAAATTGATGAAACATTTTTTTTTTTTTGTTTAATTGAATAATTCAAAAAAAAAAAAACGTTTAAAAAAACGGTTTGTTTAAGCAACGAACTGTAATATAATAGTAGTAATAATTTAGTAATATATTTTATATGTGCACTACAGATATTATAATAACAATGTTGATGGTTAATTTCAAACCTTTTTGTTTAATGCATAATATATGTTTGTGAAAAAACTATGTATGCGATGATAATCGTTTCCTTTGATACCTAAATATAGGTATCATACAAACGTCACAATAATTATTATAGAACTTTTTAGAGTGTGCAAAAAAACTATTTTAACGACGTTCGCACAGGGCCGTAGTACCTGGAAACCGTCAAGACCTCCGACGAATAACGTCAGAACGTATCATTATTATTTTATTATTACAAAATGAACAATTATCAGGTGTTATTTATTTTGTATAATACCTTTTATCTACTATAATATTATTAATATTATAAGCACTGTGACATTTTGAGTAAACGTACCCACATAAATTGTTAATAAACATACTAAACAATTGTTCATATTAATGTAACGCATCGTAATATTATGTGTGTATATTTTATTGATATTTGTTAAACGATAGTATAAATTACAATTATTGAAAAGTCCAATTAATGCTTTGTGTTTTTTTTTTCTGGTCTTGTTCTATCAGTGTTCGAAAAATAAAAGGTTAAGTAGCGTAAATACATCGGTTTGGAGATATTATAATTGATATTTGTTGAAAATAAAAATATGTTATTTAATAAAATGTAATTTGATCGAAACATGCATTCTAATCATTTTTTGTTAGTGATCATTATTAACGCGTTATTTATTAAAGTAATTAAAATTTAATATTTTAAAACCAAAGAAGCTGCTGAAATACATTTATCTCAAAAACCATAAAATATAGGTAGTGTTTGTTATTAAGTATTTTTTGTTTAAAAAATAATGTTTCGGTTGTATGAAAATATAGTATGTCATAATCTGACTATAAATCTGACTGGGTTGTGAAACCGATTCGATTCATTCAATTCAATTTTAGTTTAAAACATATTTTTCGAAAGCACTGAAATCAGATTTCTTAACAAAACGTTTTAAAATTAAAAATGCATATATATATTATATATAAATATAAGTATTTGCAGCTTCTCCGATTTAATACTTTTGGTAGTAAAAGAAGAAAATAAGTAACGAGTTAATCGCGTGTTTTAATAAAATTGAAGTTTTAAAAAAAGTTTTTGCTTTTGAAACGCATTAATACCGTAGAATTAGCTACAGATATCCAACCCAACCTATCTAAACAGTAACCATTAGAAACCTTTATAAAAGATAACCAAAGGCCGGAACTGAATAAACCTAAAGATACCATTTTCTGCAGAGCGAATAGCGATGTGCGTACACGATAAATTTTCCTAATAACACTCTTAATGTCCTTACTTTAACACCTAACCTGGTGATAGACTTTTTCTACAGCACGCAATACCTTTGACATGTCACTTTTTGATTTTTTTTTTCACAAATTCGAAACATTTGGGCATCGCAGAGGAGTGTCACTGATAATAATTTATATGATATGATTTCGTATAATATTATCGCACGAATATTATGTACACAACAGTATTTCTCAATCAGTACGTCGCGGCACATTTTGGCGTGTATATAAAATATTTTTATAGTGAGTTACCACGGTACAATGTGTACACATTTTGAGAAACACTGATCTATAAGTAATGACTAATGAGTATATAGGAGTAACCGTAAATCATTATGTAGCGACATTGGCGGCATTAACTTCAGCGTTTTGCGCATGTGTTTATAACAATGTATTAAATGATAGTCTTCAAGTTAACCCCTAATGCGGTTAAAATAAGCGGTGTTTGCAGCAGCTGTTATAATATTATTATCGTATAGCCACGATTAGTCACATGTCGATATTTAGATTTGTTTCGTTTGCTTCTAAAATATTCTAAACACTGCACCGCAGGAGGTCTACGGCAGCTCTTCAGAACTATGTATTTTATATTCTTTATTTTAATATCGTATTATAATACGATCAAAATGTATAATTCATGATTTCTTTGATATACTATGCACAGCGTATAAATATATAGAAATACGAATGATGTATTTTCCAAATACGTTATAACTTATGATATTATAATAGTATTATATTGTAAAAAAATCTACCTCTGTTCAAAGAAAAAATGATTTAGTTTTAATAGTTAGAAGATATTTCCCACTGTATAGGTCACTGATAATAATATTAACAGTTATCCACAACAAAAAAAAAAAAAAAACTCCAGGAGAAAAAATAACACAACTATAATAGGCATCGAAACAAAATTATTATCAGAATATTATATAATAAAATATTTGAACCAAACTTTAATGGTTTTTATTAAAAAAAAAAAAATAATAATAAACCCAAGAAATTTACAACTGGCCTAGAAGTAAGTTCTGACTACTAAGTGGTAAACTATAGTTCTACTAACAGCTAGGGTAGGAATCTATACTGATAGTTGAAGTATGACCTATGATTTTATTATATCACAATCTGCCTAAAAGGATAGACTATAGCCGGACCAACCCCAGTAATGACTTTAAGCTGATTCTATATTTTTATTCTAAAATATAAATTTATAAGGGTAAAAATCTTTTCTATATTTTTTAAATAGACAAATTTTGTAATAATAATTAGTTAATAAAACATGTAGTACTTACTATATTATATAAAATAATTATACGAAATACATCGAATCGCCCAGTCTTTTGATTTTTTAACATTCTTATTATCTATCTTAAAATAATGTTATGAATCATTTCCGGAAATCGAAATAGGTACTTGAACTCGGTTGATGCTTGCACTCTTTGGCATTTTCCACTACCTGAAAAGATAACGATGATCTATGTAGTGTACATACTGATTCCCAGATATTGTAAATATATTATAATATATTTGACATCAAAAATAAATAACACAAATAACTATTTACTATAATTTATAATACAATATGGTATGATATTTTAAGTTATTTATTTAAATACCCCTTGGTATTAGATATTAAACAAACAAAATTATGTATTATTTATATAACTGCAGAAGGTAGACATTAAAAAGAAAAGACCGTTGGTGCTTTGTTCGATTATGGACAAATAGTGCACCATACGCTAATATAACATATTATATTATATACATACTGTACATATTTTGTCTTGCGAAAGACAAAATTAATTGTAAGAGTTATCTATTCAATATTAAATATTAAAACATAATAGGTAATTATATTAAATAATATAACGCTGTTTTTGTTTAAAAATTTTTCCACAAAATAATGCGCAGTATATTATTATTAATTAAAAATTTTAATACATTTTGTATAGATAACTATTATGTTTTTACTACGTATTTTATGCTCAATAGAAGGCGCAAGTGAATAACTGACTGATTTTACAAATTATGCAATGAACCATAATCCTATTCATCAATGTTCGATATTATCGATGAAGACTTACAAAACCATACTGCATTCATAATTATGATTGAAATACGCATTAATATTCCAAAAAAAACAACAAAAAATATGAATTTGTATTTTATTTTTTAGTTTTCAATCTACTTAAAAATTATAATAGTACGTAAGGAATTTTTTTCAAGAATTAAATTGTATTGAAAACTGTGTTAAGTATATCCTGAAAGTTTCACTGATCAAAATGCACGAAATTATAAAAACTGTAGTAAAAGGAAAAACCCACCCGTTCTATTAATACTATAATAATTAATAAAGCATTTTTTATTATTACATTATTATTATAATAAAAGGTATGCTGTTTCTTTTATGCATATTAATATATTATCTATAATTAATAATTATTGATATAAGGATAAAAATTAATATATAATGAGATTCATTAGGTATTAATTTTTACCAGTTTTGGAGTGTTGGAGTAGTAATAAACCTCTTAAAAAAACTTTGGTAAATCGCGAACTCGCAAAACTAATGACTAATAATATACTTGTAACAGATTTTTTTCTAAAATTGCTCACCGAACTCTCCACATATCAAACGATTGGTAACTAGTCACATAAATATATATAACATTTTAACGCTACACTTTTGGTATATAAAATAAATACTACAATTTATACGGCACCTATTAATTTCACTGCAGGCAAATTGCCACCCAAGTCAGATTTAGATCGAAGGTGACCGATAACTACGCAAACAATTAAATTGAGATCTCAACTGCTTTTCATCGTTAAAATAAACAGATCAGACTACCATAAATCATTGGCGCCAGCATTAGAAACTCTACTGTTACATAGAAGACTTTTAACTAAACATCCACAGTTGAGTACCTAAGTGTCGATAATACCATCGACCAAGGGTACTCCCGACAAAACAAGATTCACTTACATTAAGGTACACCAGCAGTTAGTTATTAATATATGTATATACAATATTACAAGTACGGTTAATAAACAGAACTGTTAATCCTTTGCGGTGTGTTATAATATTACGTTTGACCGGTCGTTCAAAAATGATTCTATTCTCTCTCTTACACACATACACTTATACACATACCAATCGTACCTTTATAGCGAATTAACAACTAAATACTATAATCATGCGCCCAATCGATAATTTTATATACGTACATATAAATATTAAATGTTAACCTCGTTTTGAAGTGGTGATGCTACCGTACGCTTTATACGCGTTTAGCCATTGTGTGTGGTTTTCGAAAACTCACCGTATTATACGAGTAATATACTTACAGACAATGTTCGCATCGCTCGTTTTTGAATAAAACGAGACAATGATGTAAAAATTGATTTCGCTTCTGTCCCTCTCCGACTTTAAAATGTACGAGTATTGTTATTACATTATAATATGACGGTGATATTCATGAGATCCACGAATCGAATTTAATTTGGCGCTGTAGTATTATTATATTATATTGTATCACTCCGTTTCCGAGATTTTTATCATAGCCGAAAAAAATAAGAACACAAACACAACTACACGATGTACTCTGTAGAACGATGTTGTTTCGGCAAAAGAATAAAGGTCGTTTGGCAACAAAACATTCGATTACGATGATTTAAAAAAAAAAAAAAAAAATGGGTTTTGTTAGAAAATATCTCAGTATTTGCAAGGAATCGTATTGTTTGCTTTCAATTTTGACGTTGAATTGACATTAAACGGAAGTGCTTGTATACATAGCAATCCGTTGCGCGAGTCCAATGCCAAGTTGACTTTCGTCTTTCGAATATTATTATTTCATTCATCATAATGAAAATAATAATAATACTATAACTAAAATCCGTTTGAAAAAAAATATTATTATTACTGGGGTTTACAGAACACAATATACCATGGAACCTTAGATACAAATTAAATTTGACATTTTTTCACACTTGCTAAATACTACAACAATAACGTTTTGAGCTAAAGAGTTTTAGAAGTTTATTCAATAAAAACAATTTTAATTTAGACCAAAACATCCCAGTCAGAATTGCAACATGTACATTGAGGTGGTGATCAAATCATAAATCATGTAAACAATCAATAAATATATATATTTTTTTTTTAATGTGCCACTGACCATATCATCTGAAATTACTGTTGATTATAAAGAACATTTTTTTTTTTAAATATGTGGACAAAAGGTATAAGGTTATTTACATTATTACCATAAAATATATAAGTGATCTTAACAGATAAGCAGATATATATACTGTACTATTATAGGGTGCAAAATAATGTGAATTTATAATCATGCAGTTAGAAAGATAAAAAAAAAATCATAAACACATTATATAATGTGTTTGTAATTTTTTTTCTTAAGGTTAAGTGCACTGTTTGTTTTCTGTCTCTGAATCAATCATAGCAAAACAAATTTGTGATCAGTATAACCAACCGTGTATTGTTAGCTTTAGTATCATCCTAGTGAATTAATCTATTATGAAACTTAAATTTAAGAATATTATTTGTATTTTTTTTACGGAGATTCAATTTTTATGCAAATTATTGAAATTTTAATTAAATTAAAATCTCTTGATGGAAACACTTTATTCTATATTAACAAAAATGATAAATATTATTAAAACGTTTGCATAAGTATCAACAAAACCCACGAATATAATGTCTTATCATTTAATGCAATTAACTTAAAATAGGACTTTAGTTTTATAAATTACAAATTATATATAACACATAATATGTAAACAATAAATACTGTAGGTATATAGAATAGTATAATATGTATAACATACTGTGCCAATTCAAAATTCTAATATCCTTAGTTTAAAAATAAAATTTAATACAGACATTATTTTCAGCTTTTTTAATAAATATTACCATACTTAAAAAAATTCTAATAAAATAAGTATATGCAAGGTTGTAAAGTATAAATAATTTAGTGTACATTTATTACAAAATAACTCAACTCATAATGGATCATGTTTAAATATTCAGTTACGACTTCTAAATAAATAGAATGTATGAAATTTTTTTTTTAAAAATTTGAAAATAAATGTTGTTGTGTAATTACTATTACAGTAGCTTATTAACTCTTATAGTTTTCTGTGAAAAATATAAGTGATAAAAAAATACATAAACATATTACAAATATTAACGCCTTAATATAAAAATAACACAGTACTTACGAGTGGGGTTATTTTTTTTTTATATACACAGTAGATATGGATCTAAAACTAAATATATCCAAGACTCAAAACTTTGAATTTGTTAACAAAATCGACCAAATATGAGCTACCTATATTATTAAAACAATAAATATTAAGAGTTAATGACAATAACAATAATTGTACACAAATAAGTTATTTAAATAAAGTATTATAATAGAATATATATTACAGTAATCAATATTTGGCGAAGACCATATATTTAATACACAAACATTAAATTGATTGCCAAAATTTAAAACCAAAAACTTAAAATTAGCATAAATTGAATAAACCTTCAATATAGATCCAAAACTTAAGGCTCAAATCCATAATACACAAAAAATGATTTTATCTGATATATTATATATGTAAAATATGTTTATATAGATTAAATATTCATTATACACATTCTTCTGTTTATTCCAAGCAGTGAAATTATCATGATGAATTCTGGGAAGGGGTATTCTTATTCAATTATTTAACATAATGTATTTATACCAACAGGCTATATTGTATTGTTTTTGTCTTTTTTTCTTATTTTAAATATGTATCTTAATATTCAACATATTATTAAATATAAATTAAGACCTACCTAATAGAGTAAATACTTTGAACGGATCCATAAAAGTATTATATAGCCAAATAAATATTTATTATACACAATACTATTCATATCATAGGTACATTACATACAAATATTATCTTTTTTTCATAATAATGTAAAATACTTTATAACGTGTAGGTATATTGTATATTATATTCAATATATTGCTTATTAAATTCCAATATGAAGATTTATAAAACTTTTTATAAATTCTTTACATCGTCGAATATTGTTTATGGCTGTGTAAATGTAGCTTAGCGGGACGTAATACGCCTGCCTGTATTTGTATTGTCCTACAAACGTACATAACATAAACAATTTGTGATATACAACCAATTTTTTATTAATAGATTTAATGTTAAATCGAGTTGCCTTATTATCAAACTTTAATAATGCACCTATATATGAATATAAACTGTATTTGCAGTGCATCAGTATTTTTCAATATTTTAATTTTTTTAGTGACTTAAGAGTATGCCCTATTATTTAAATTGCAATATTTTACAAAGTTATAATATAACCTTTTAATTGTTGACAACTTTTGAATGTGCATCATTTCTACTAACATAATGTATAACAATATAATATGAAAATTAATAATAATAATAAAAAAAAGGAAAAAAACTGAGTGCTGCTCTACCATACATTAGGTATCCAATGGGTTACTATTGTTAAATAACTAAATTTACAAATGTTAAATTTAAGTTAATTTTTAAATTATCGAATAACTATTCAAAGCGAAAACGGTTTATCAGCCTATAATATTATTAAGTATATTTTTTAGTGATATAATATCTATTAAAGTCGTTTATTTTACTTTAAATACCTACTATTGTAAATAATATAGTATTTAATTATTGTAATATAGTATATACTTTTATAATATATTATAAAAATGCATACAACTTTAAATTTATTTTTATTACAAAATGAATGTGGCCGTATTGGTATAAAATTTCAAAATTCCCGTTTTCCTAGATTTTTTGCTTGTTTTTTCCCAATTATAAAAAAACTTGGAATTTTGACCTTTTTAAAGATTCCATTTTCTATCCTATCCAAAACCACCCTGAGAGTTCGTTCAGTTCAGAATACAAAATAGCATAATAAATCGATAGTAATCTAATAATTAAATACAAGTTAATATAAAAGTATGATTTTAATAATTTAATGTAGGTATTTGGGGGGGGGGAATTTACGGTTCTTGTCGTAGACAGGTGTGGCTTAAGTCTTATTTATAAAATCTAAATTTACTTATTATTGTTATGAATTTTAATATTTTTGGTAAGCATTTATAAACAATAATCAAATTATACTTAAAATGTATTTTTACACATTTTGGCTCTTGACATATTTGTATTTGTCCGTGTGGCTCGCAAACACGTTCATGTTGGCTACCCCTGGACTATATATTATAATTTATATAACAAAATAAACAACATTGTTGTCTGTTGGTTACCATAGCAGTGAAAGTTGTGACAGACGGACACGTCTTCAAACATATTATAGGCAAGGTAGATGTGGTATGTATTAATATAATTGAAGCTCACAACATGTATGTTTAATCAGGAAACAATTGTTTACATAATATGAAAAAGGTTCGACTGCAGAAAAAAATTACTGTGTGGAAAAAGGTAGTCACGGTTGAGGAACCTAGTACCAACATTAGCGCTTACAGTTTAAAATTATCACCACAAAAAAAAATCTTATTTTTAAAACAATTTATTTCCAATTTACTTTGTTTTATAAAAACCCCTATCTTCCTTTTTTTGTCGTTTTTCTATTACAGTTATTTACAAAACATTTCATCTCCTCACACTATTAACAAAAATGTTTTAAGTTATAGATTTTACAATAGCGATAAAACAATTTTCTTTCAATATCTACTGATGCTACATGAGAATATTACAACGCAAAACTACAAATCAGAAATTCATTATAAACTTTAGGTACCGTTTGGTTGTAATATTCATGAATATGAATTATATTTTAATGAAAATTAGAAAAAAATAATATTTTAAATGCGTGTTTTATATTTAAATTTATAATTCAACACTGGTAAAATAATTTTTAAATCGCTTTTATAAAATATTTTTGTTTTTTTTTTTTTTTTTTTAAATATTTTAATATGTTTAAGTAGTATGACGAACATTGCCAATTTTTATTTTTTTTCTGTGTGTTCTAAATACATGCCATAATACATCATATATAAAAGTATATTCAAAAGTAACGTCGTAATCTACCCTGATAGATATAGAAACAATCGATTGAAAACTGTTCAATTAAAACGTTTACGGTACTCAAAAAATGTTTGGACTTAACCTTTTCTAATTTATTATTAGGATTTCTGAAAAATATTGTAGTATGATAATAAATAATTATAAGACAGTCAACAAAATTGTACAAACGCTAGTTAATAAAATACAATTTCATTGTTATGTTTTATAATTTGATGAAAGATCGCGATAAAAATATCATTTTTCTGAACATTATAATCCCGGTTACGTTACTAGTTTTATTCTTTTAAAGAGAACAATATTGGATTACGTGATTTGTATAATATTGTCATATTGACAAAGAGTTTGTCGATATTAAAAAAAAAAAAATAAGAAATTTTTTAAAAAAACATATTACGTTTTTACTGTGAAAAATTAATGATATAAGAAACACAACGCAGGAAATATTTTTTTTAAATAGTCCGATTATTTATATTGAAAACGAGTTTTACAAAATACATTGTAAGTATTTTTACTTACAAAACTTTTTTTCAGTATTTTTTTTTAAAGAATAAAACTGTGATTCTATTAAAAAAAAAAATATTTATTTAAATTCAACTAAATACGAACAAACTTAATTTAGTACCTACGTAACAAACACAGTTGGTTAGTACCTTTAATATACCTATGCAGTATGCGTGTTGAAACATGCTTATAATTATTTCAATAACCCTCTTGTGAGCAGATGGTAGATTAGCCTCATAATCAATGAATAGTATACTACACAGTATATTCCTAAGTACTAGTATAAAAATATAAATATATATAACTGTAGATACTTAGAAAACCGATATCAGTATAAAATTATATTGGTTTCAAGTACAAACAATTTTTTTTTCACAAAAAATAACTATACGCTTTTTTATTTTTAAATTCGTTTTTGAGAAAATGAAATATGAATACGGTAATATGGTTAGATAAAATAATAAGATGCTAATACTGTTGTGAAAAAAAAAAAAAAGTTTAATCGTATGTAATTACTACGTATTATTTTACGTAGTTATCGTTAACAAAAGCGCATTTTAATGTATATAAAAACAATATTATTACATTTTTTTATCGGTGTACTTATAATATTTCTTAGACGAAAGATGGGACTTAGCACAAAATATATAAACCACTAGTAATATTATGTAAACATTTAAAAAACTTATATTGCAAATCAATAGGCGATACACATAATATTACTTAGATATAGTTATTCGAGTTCTATACAACGAGAATTGACGAAGGTTTCAAAATCCATTACGCGCTTTTATTCTTTTATCCGTAAAAATTGGAAATAATAAAATTACCTCGTTATCGTCAAATCTGCAATAAGATAATAAATTAATGATTCGAAAACATAGTGTTGAACTCAGAAAATCCGTACAGATCATTTTGAACGTTTAATACGAATACTATTTTATTGCTTCGTGAGGATATAGGCAATTACTTAAGCACTCGAGTGCGTTGGTCAGCCCCGGGCAAACACTGTCTGGCGAAACATATAAATGCGGTGGTCCCGAAGACAGGTACGGTAAACATGAAGTAACCAAAGAGAGAGGATCAGAGGACGTGTATATACATTATTAGATACGGTATTGTACGTATATATTATATATTATTGTTACTGTTGCTGTTATTCCAGCCGTTATATTAGATGTATGTGAGTGTGATGTGGATTGCGGAAAAATACGTTTTGTGCCTGTCAAATTCACACACAACATTTTCACACGTCTTGTCAAGTGCCCTTAGGCGTGCTCCAAGTTCTAATTCTTGAGAAAACACACACGCAGTAATATGTGCGTCGCCAAAAATCGAGAGAAAAATATAGATAACCACATTTCCTAGTTTTGACGGACTATGACGCATGGCTTACGGCTAATTGGCACCTGTGCTGCATGACAGACCAAAGACAAAAAAGCTGTTTATTTAATTTAAAGGAAGTTTAGAATTTTTTACAAAATTTATTTTATATAATCTTTCATAGTTGTACGAAATAAAATTGATGACACTGTTTATCAGCTGTTCCTAAATTGCACATCACGAGGTTCATTTCAAAGACAAAAAAAAAATATATATATTATTTACAATTTACATTTCAATTTTGTTACTTTCATTTTGAATTTTATAAAAATTATTTTTACTTCACTAGTTATTAAAATAATGTATAATAATTTTATATACAACTAATCGTTTAACTGATTATCGAAAACTATTTTTAACAATTTGCGGATGCGAGCATATTACTTTATTCCTATAGTAGGCGGTGACAACATGCCAGGTAAATGCAGATAATATTATAAGCACAACTTCCCGGAATCAGCTTTATTCAATCTTCATACTTTGCTGATATTTTAAAAAAAAAAAATGAATAAACTTAGCCTTTCTTTACAAAGAAGATCTCTGACCAATCAGTGACCATTTTTAATGCCTCAATATAATATATATTATATAAATTTACATGGTAAACTGATTATTGAGTATTATATACAGTGCATTACTATATAAAGGACAAATTGAGTATTTACGCAGGCCTTTTATTGCATTATTTCTCTCATTAAATATTTTTTCGTTCTTATTTTTAACTATAAAATATATTAATCTGGTTTTCTTTGTTCTTATATTTAATTATAATATGTTGATTTAATAATACTTTATAAAATATAATTATTTTAGATTGGTAATCAATAGAAATTAATATTAATGTTCCTTGGAGTATTTATAACCAGATACTAAATTTGGACAAGTACAAGTGACTTAAAACTTTGTATGCGATGCTGTGTATAGTCTATAGAATATAATTGGAGTTCTAAATGTCATACTAAGTGATGTCAATGAAACCCTTTTCTATTTTTAAATTTAAAAATAAAAAAAATATATCGGAATAAAACTAAAAATCAAAAGACCAAGTTAAATGATAATTTTAATTTAAACAAAAAAGTATCTATTTATTTTTAAATGTGTGTAATATTGTGGTCTACAATCATACAAAATGTTAAATATTATCTCTAATTATATGTGTACAAAAATTAATTATTTTATAATACTTTAAAGAAATTTGAAAATTAATTGTTGACATTACATTGGTTTCCAGATGATTGGACAAGCTACCTATATGTTATAGTGTGTACTTAAAAACTATATACTATCATGTATTATATAGGTACTATTTTATTATAATATACTACGATTTCTGTGCAGTGAATATATACATTCTGTGTTATTAAGCAAAAAAATTAATACTCATTTATTATTTATAAAAAAAAAAACCCCCATTAAAATGGTTTTGTATATTATATTCGAGCTTTAAACTTAAATCCGTTCTCCTCACGAATCGTTCCAGTTAATCCGTTTTAGTACGCTATGTATTATTTTTTTTTTATTAGACTAACTTATAAAAAAAAAAAAATGGTAGCAATAATGACAGTAAATTTTAATATTAATTTATTCATTATTATATTATAAAAAAATATATATAATTATATATTTTACTTTACATTATTTTTTGGTTTAAAGACTTTAATAAACGAACTAGTTTTCTAATATAATCAAGAAATAATATGTGGAATGTCGAAATCATTAAGGTACATAGATGTTAACCATTTTCATCGCACTAACCGTTATAATATTAAATATTTTGCATAAATAACCATTGCATTGTGTTAAGGTAATTAAACGTAAAAATCATAAAATTGAATTTACTGCACTCTATTTAAGAATTAAGATATCCTGTATTGTTTTATTAAGTTAAAAATTAAATTTGTATTTGCTCTTTATTTTTTCGTGATTATAACATAGTAATATTATTATTAACATCAATAACATAATATGTGTAAAGAATTAATAATATTCTTAAGTAAATTGTTTTGGGGTCCTATACGGTAGAAAACGTAATGTTAATCAAAACAGTTGTTGAAAGTTTCCCAAGCTCGTATGAGTAGGTCAGGTCTGAAAAGGAATTTTATTTTAAAATTAACATAGGTATCAGAATGTATTTTTATGATGTACATGTACAACATTTATACACCCAGGTATACGATATAATATGGATACTATACAGACAGGCAGGTATAGGAGGGAGTGACAATATAATATATACATAGGACAATAGATACATGCATACATCGTGCATGCATGATTGATGGACAGTTTCCGTTGGTCTGAGCAATAATTAATTTGTAATTTTTCGGATGTATATAAAAACGAAAAATTTGTAATAATAAAAAGATAATATATTCGAGTTGTGTGTGTACCTATATATATATATACATGTACCCTTCTCCACGCACGTTTATCGGCTTACGAGGGGTGGGTTGTGGCGGTGGTGGTCTAACGTACAAAGGGAGCTTTATTGTATTTCTCCCCAACCAACGGGTTTCACCACATGTGCGCCCCGGTGTGCATATCCGCCGCGTGTTGCGTAATGCGGAACCTCTGACCAGAGATAACTGATATTATAATATGTACATTGTACACTAGTACACTGTAATTTATACGCCTAGCACTGTGCCCGCGTGTGTGTTACGGGCGGTAACCTACGTGTACACGTGTGTTTCCAGTCCATGTGATCTAGAGACTTTGTGCAATAACTAAAAATCGCTTATACGCGTGAAATGATCAAACGAGTTAACCTAACGATTAAAAATATATCCGCAGTACACAACAGACATCGTACAGAAATAATGATTATTCTCCTAAATCATTTGGAAAAAAATACAGAAAACTGCTTCTGAAGCATTTAAAATGGCAAGAGCTCTATGGCACGTGCTAAAGTTTAGAAAAACGTTTTTTTTCTGATATGGTCTAGAAAACATTTTCTGAGCCCACCCCCCCTCCCTCAAAAAAAAAGTTTTTCAAACTTGCACTGAAACTCATAACGTTCAAGTTCTAAAAAAAAATCGCACAAATAATAATAATATTATCTATTATAGTATTGAGTATAACATTATATCAAATACATTTATTATTTTAAAATTTGCATTTAGAGGGACTGGAAAAATATCTACAACTTTCAAACTACAAAACGTTTAAATTAAATTTAACCAAAAATCTTCGATTATGTATAGGTAATGGATAAATTATGGATATCAAAGTATCGAAAATTTAATTCACTAATAGTATAGTACCGAGTGCAAATGACTAGATAATGTATAGAACTATAACAGTACCAATTAAATATTTTATATATTATACCAGAATAGCATACTAGGTAGGCAATAAATGGAATGTACCAGAGACAAAATACACTGTATAAGTGTATTGACAACTGTATGACAATTTTTGAGCATGTATATTTACGTATAGAATGTAAAGCCCTCATTAACTATAATTGACATCATAAAATCATTTTTATTTCCATGTAACAATTAAAAGCATTGAAAGTAATTGTCTAATATTATTGTACTAATAGGTATTAATATTTAATAGTGAAATACAACATTTATATATATACACACGTGTATGCTTACAATATTTGGATACCATTGAAATTAATTGGTTACTTAAATAAATTTATTATTATTTAAAAAGTCATATTTTAATTTTGTTATACTCTTATTAATTAAAGGGTAAGGAAAATAATTATTAAAAAACATTCCCATCAACAAGAGTTTTTCATCAAACTAATTTCTGTTTTTATTATTATTATTTAAAAAATAAAAGTTATAACTCTCTAAATATAATTAATACTCATAATATGCCATAACTAAAAGGTATTAAGATATGATTATATTTTGAAAATAATTTGAGTATTTTTAAGGATTTTTTGAGAATATTTTTAATTATTCTTTCATAAAATATTGTATTTTTAATGGAGTTTTATCATATAAATAATTTATTTAAAAATAATCTCTGAGCTGAGACTATTTATTATATTTTATTTCATAGGATTTATCTAAATATTTTATACATTTTCAATAACTGTATGATAATTTACCTAAAATCATTATGTATACGTAGTGAGTGTTATTCGATTCTCATTTCGGTTAGGATATTTAAAAAAATTCAATTTTTTTTCAATAATCTATTTTCAGGAAATATATTTGAATTGTTTTACTACTATAAAAGTAAATTTAAACAGTTTGCTTTAGTACAAAAATTTCATAACATAAAAAATAAATAATAATAATCTCCCACGTTAAAAAATGATTTCACGTGATTCAAAATAACATAATATATAAAATTCCTAATTTAATGAGTCATATTATACAAACAAGACCTCGTAAACTTGTAAAAATAATGAGAAAAAATAAAATAATTACCAATAAATAATAATAATGATATGATTTGATCTAAGATCCGGACCAATGATGAATGTAAAATTTAAAATCAATCACTTGGGTAATTAAAAAAAACACTATAGATATGTGTAAATACTGTGAAACTAGTTTAAGTTCCATGACTACAAGGAACCACTGGACCAGCTCAAAAAAGCGTTATAATATGTGGAAATTGAAACAAACAAAAAGTGGTTAAAACATTGAGTTTATTTATTAACTATTATCATTTTAAAAAGTAATATATACTTATTTTTCTCACTTACCTCTATATAGTATAATGTATATTATATACATATGCATTAAAGGTGTGATTTTCAATAGTTGGACTATATAACTGAATAGTTTGTAGAATTCTGTTCTTTTGGCTATAAAAAAAAAAAAAAAACATTTTCAATACTGTGATACTGTTATAATTACACCAACAGCACAACTTTTTATTATTTGAGATTTTTTTTTACTAGCTTACATTGTAGACACCCTACAACACTTGTTGGATATTGTTGAACTTTTGCCAAAGTTTATTTTACCCACGTAAATACGTAATGACTTTGTGCATGAACCGACAGGAAGAAATTTTTTGATAGTACGGATATATTGGAATTGGACACAATGTATATGAAATATAACAATTATTCAATTATTATACTGTCATCTTAATAATTTTCAAAACCTACTTCCAACTGGATAATTTTGCGCATCACACAAATCAGATATACATAATAATATAATACGATATACACGTATTGCGTGAACGATGCATTATAAAGTGTGTATACACAGAGTGATTTATTAAGCGTGTTAACTACTATTTCGTTTTTAATAAAGTAGTTATTCAAAATCTGATTTTAAAATTTTAATGGTTTATATTAATCGCTATCAATATTTATAATTTATAAAAATGGTCCAAATATAATAACAAATAATAGATTTGATAAACATATATTTTATATTTATATAAAATAATTATAGACTCTGAGCGGAGCAATGAATGTATTGATTTTACAATGTTGTGTTTTTTTTTTTTGTGTGTACACGAGAACGTGTCGAAATAATGCTTCAATTTCAAACTTTGGGGGTTGTTTCCTATAGCAAAATGAATCTAGTTGGTGCATTGGAAAGGTCATTTTTGAGTTTCCCAATAGTTTTCAAAAGCACCGGGAAAAATAAAAAAAAAATTGAGGAAAAACGGGAATTTTTTCGACAAAATCGATTTTATTATATGGTTGTAATTCAAAAACTAACCACTGTAAATGATTGAAATTTTCACCAAATGTTTATATCAGTGTTATCTATATACAGTTAAATTTTTGTTAAATTTTTGAATTTTTTTTGAGTTATTTATAGACCACTGAAGTTTTCGATTTATTTGAGAAATTTTTTTTTGAAGTGTCGATAAAAAAATTTTGGATGACCAAAAAGTTTTGAAAATTTAATACAAAGTTTCTTATGAGTTGTTCTAATTGCAGTTAAAAAAATTAAAAATCGCTAGTTACAATTGTTTTTATAAGCGTTTATAGTTCAAATTTTTACAAAATCTGTCGAAAACGCAAAAATTTGCAAGTAATTTTGGAATTGAAAAATCATAAAATTTTTTGTGTTTATAACTAAGAATTAAAAATTCAACACTAAGTATTCTTTCAAGTAGCTATAGAGAAAACTCAAAGTATCATTATAGAAAAAATTTTAAGTGCGTTTGAATTTTAAACTTTTAGGAAATAGCGTAACGATAACGATTTATCCTCAAACGATTTTAAATATTTGTTATTATTCAAAAAGTATAAGTCGTAGATACTTGAAAATTTTACCAGATATTAAGATTCGCGTTTTCTTTACCTGATTTAATTTTCAAAATATTTTGACTTTTTTTGAGCTATTTATAGACAACTAAAATTTTCAATTTTTCTGAAAAAAATTTTTTGAAGTGTTGATAAAATTTTCTTGGCCCAATCAAAATACTTAAAAATTTAATACAAAGTTCCTCATAAGTTATTCTTATAGTGATTAAAAAATTATATGAATATATAGGCACAATTTTTTTTTTATTAGCATTTGAAATTCAAATATTGACAAAAATTCGACCAAATCGTGAATATTTGCAAATTATTTTGTAGGCATAATTCATAAAAAATTTTGTATAAGTATATAGCTAAGAGTTGAAAATTTAATACAAGATTTTTCATAAGTTAATTATAAAAGAACTTAAATTTTGGTCTATTCAGGCCATTAAAACATAAACCACCTTTTTCACTAACCACTGGAAATTATATCCTAAGCTGACAAATCATCTCTGTTCAGAATTGTTTTTCGTATACAATGATACCTATCATTGGATTCAAATTTAACACTCCTATAATATATAATAATGATCCATACGGCACCTAATGTACAGCAGAGCGGTACCCACTTACCCACTTTTTTAAGGACTATTATTCTCATTATAAACATTTTAATGACTAAAAAGCAAATAGTTCAGATTTTGAATCAAGTACATCAATTTTTTTTTTAAATTATCCACCAAATATTTAACAGTAAAATGAAGGAAAGGAAATTCTCATTTAAAGAACAGTTTGTATTGACACAGGAACAGGACATGTAGCACTATGTAATACCTATAAAAAATTTTAAGAATTTAAAAATATTAAGTTTTAAAGTAGGTATCTATACTTAAAAATTCCAAAAATCAGAATTTGAAAATATTCATAATTTATAACTAAAGTAAAAATATGGGGGTGTGTTAAGTGAATCACCCTGTATGTAAGTATTGTACGTCATATATGCATACACCTACGTGTAATCCGTTTCCGATGCACTTCCACCGGTACACATAATATAATATTATATATAATAAAGCAGCGTTTCGTGATGTTTTGTGCCCGTCACGTCCATTATTTCAGCGCACAGGAAATCGTCATCGTATGTGCGCGTGCTCGTGTTAGTGCGGTGTACATCAGATTACACCCTCAATGCACTACCACGACTCAGTGTCGTATTGTCGTATATCGTCCCCAATATTGTGTGGCCCCCATCAAATACATAGGGTGTTCACCGTATAGCGTTTATATATATATATATACATCTATGTATGCGCATCCTATTTTCTGATTCGATTTGCTATTTTTTCACTGGGTGGCGTACAGATTTCACGATTACACATCTCGAAAAAAAAATAATAATAATGAAAAGACGTAAACACGACGACTATGTGTCTATATGCTTCACACACGTATCATATTATGTACCTACTAGCTAGACAATTAATATATTATATAATATTATAATTATGGTGTATTAAATAGGCAGTACACTTGCCTAGTTTACTAACAGCTATTGTAAACTACAATAGTTTTCAAGCTTGTTTCACAACAGATCATATCGTCCGTGATGACGACGTACAACTTGTATAATTCGATGCTAATGTATTGAGTATAGTTATAATAGTGACATATTATTAGTATATAGGGTAATTCTTTTAAGAGAAAACACTTAATTTTTTAAGTATTAACGTTTCTTGTAAATATTTGTTTCAAGATAATATTTTGAACTCGTTATTAAACACTATTTTTGAAAACGGTTAATATTTTTTACTTATTAACGATATCATATTTTGAATTATTATATTTTTGAATGACAATACATATTTTTAAGTTCATAATCTAAAATAAAATATTGTGTAAAAATTGAAGTTTTACCACGCATTTTGTTAGTTAGTAATAACTAATAACTAATAACTAGGGCTCAGATTTTAAAGCATAATAAGCAACTAAAAAGCACACAATCGTTTTAAAAGCAAAAAATAAGTACCTATATTTAATTTTTAAAAAAACAAAAAAGTAATTACCTATATTTAATTTTTTAAAAAACAAAAAAGTAATATAATTAAATACTAACACGAACTAGTTATAAAAATGAAAAAAAATTGAAAAATTAACTTAAATTAAAAAAAGAATTAATTATCATATATTTTCTTCAGATTTGCAGAACTGAAACTGACTATATTTTCCGTCCGACGGAATAAATTTATACATAGAAAACGACTCTCTACATCCACTGAATTGATCGGTACCTACTTCATACAAGAGGTTTAAAATCACAACTCTAAATCTTAAATTTTGAAATGATCGATATCTATGTTATAGACATACTGACCGTATAGGCACTGCTTGTTAAAATATGTAGATCGATATGTTTCTATACGTTTAATATACAATTAATAAACAAGCGATAAAGAAAACAATACCTAATAATAATAATTCAATACCAATAACGCATTTTGGGTTTTTATGTTTTTTATTAATTCAATTTATATATCATTAGTATATAGTTGAATTTGCATAATAAACATATACAAATTTAAAAAGCAAAAATAAATTGGTTTATTTGGAATCAGAATGGCGTGAAACGAATTTATATATAAAAATTAAATTTCTATCGCATCTATAAAAAAGAAACATATATGCTTTAGAATACGAGCCCTACTAATAACTGTCATAAATACCCATTTATGATTTAGGTAAGTGAAGTGGAGTAGCATAGAGGTACTCTGAAAAATTCTGGGTTACTAATTCTCTAATCTTAACTTTAAATAATATTTTTCAACTAATTATACTCTTTAAAAATTTGATTTTTTTGTAATTAAATTCGTAAAAAAACATTTTCTATGAGTTATGAAGCTGGACAAGTATATTTTCATTAAAAAAAAAAAAACAATAGAAAATGGTAATAGTGGGAAAAATATAATACTCATTACCTACTAAGTACTAATATTAATACTTTTCAAGATAAAATAAAATAAACAAATAAAATGTATGGTCTTAAAGTTGACTTAAGATCAGAATGAATCAGAATGAATGCATACATACTCGTACTATTAAAGTTGTCGAATGTGATTGGTGAATCACCTTGTACAGTACCTGCAACAGTTGTATTGTATGCAGTAGCGTTTACTCGTAAAATCTAAAGTATACTAAAAGTATCTCATTATTCATATATTATAATAATATACCTACTATATTATAATGTAATTGTTATAATAATGTGTACTTCATATTTATGTTATCCGACGTGTAACTATATAGACGGCATTGCACTTGAAGTGTCGACATACACGTATATATTATTATTACACGTGAATTTACGAACTTCTTTCTGTTCATGGATTCCTGTGAGTTCTTAGAACGATGTATGTACAATGTACATATATAGCTAGTCTGTAATATGTGTGCAATGGCACCTGAGACGACAAAGTTCGTTAGTTGTTCAATCTCAAAAGACGACCACGGAGAAGAAAATAGAAACCGCATTCGTCATTCGTTTAAAAACCTGGCAGCTGTATATAGTTTTATTTTTAATTGCATCGTATGTTTGCCCATGAAATTTGATGATTGTTTTTTACACTTAATACTTACCTATCGTATATTGTACATCAATGATAAACTGATTAAAATGTAATCAAATATGTTTTAATATTCTACATTTAAATAAGTGGTGCTTATATTTTATTTTAATTATTACGAATATTATAATAATACACCTACTAATTAGTAATTATTGTGATTATACCACTGAGCGAATTTTCTCACAGAAAACTTTGAACCAATACAAAGAAAATTCTTGTTTAGTACCAAAGTTTTATAGCTGTTCTTCATGCATACATTGCCGCGAGTATTCGACATTATTTCTATACATAGAATAGTGCTTAAGACTTTGGAACGATTAAATTCTGAAATTACAAAATATATTAGGTATATGAAACTTCTTTTAATTTTCATAAATAAAAGTACAATTCACTTTTTCATAATTTTTAATTTTAAACTATAATACTCATAAGGTACTTACTTTATGGTAATATTATGCTTTATGAACATGCTAATATAAAATATTATTATTTTATACTACGAGTTTATTTATACAACTAATACTATTACAATTACGAACCATACATTTTTGATTTTATGAAATCTATGTAATAATATATAACATATATTCATACAAAAATAATTAAGAAATTCAAAACTAATTTTTGAATAATTATGGTTTACGAAACCTGGTTCCGAACCAAGAGTTCTGAAGTATAGTGTAAGCTACTGTATTTGATTATAATAAAGCAAACTCTGCCTAGCCCAATAAACTCTAACATTTTTTAACTTAACGATTAGTTGAAATAAGATTTTTTAAACCTCATCATCAAATCTAAAGAATATAAATGTTTCAAAATCTGTTAAGCTGGAATATTGAAAAGTTTCAACTATTACGACCATTCAACCGGAAGTTATTGATCCGCAATATTATGATGCGTTATGACTGATGACGTACTTAAAATTCAAGTGTCAAAAAGAGCAGTTGATTTTTATATAAATAACTTCTAGGTACGTATACCTACATATTAAAATACAATTTGATGAACCTAACAACACTGAAACATAAAACATAATGTATTCCAAAGTGTATTTTGAATTGGCTAAAAACGAATTACATTAAATTAAAGAAAGTATTTACAAGTCTACCATTTTAAGCAACTATTTAGAAATAACTTTAAAAACAGAAACTAGAAATATTTCACCCTAATCTTTATTGTTAAAAACACCATTTAGCAGAAATCATAATATATAATATGCTTTTTATACTTCTTAATTATAAATTATAAGTTAATTGCACATATTTAACAATGATACATTTTTATGTAATTCATGTTTAAATTTTTTAATTTAGTTATCTACATAAGATTTTAAGATTCATTAATTATTAATTAAAAATGTACTGACGCGTTTTGCATAAAACTATAGAAATGGCTCATTGAGATATTCTTATTTTACAATAAGACTTAGTCCTTAAGAGACAAAATTTGGAAATCACTTGCAGCTATGGAATATACCAGTATCAGCCAAAATGATATCATCCGTATCCGTCACAAATCGTTTCCGCCAAAAACAAACAGGTACGATTCTCATTTCCTCAAAAGTTGTCTGGAACCTTTTCAGACTTTTGTAATACATAAATATCTACTTATATCGGTATTTACATTGTGATTAAGTATTAAATTAGTTAATTAAGTATTCATAATGGGTTCTAGCTAATCACTATATTATTGTACAATAATATTATGTAGTTTTTAAATAATTTATTTTCAATTTATAAATAAATCTAACCAAATTTTAGTAACTAACCTTTTTTTTTTTAAGCAATATTTATAAATATTACCTATAGGATTAAACGTGTTTTACTATCTACGAGTTATGAACAATTAATCATATTAAACATGGTTGTGTATTCATAAATTGTAAATAATACTAATGAGTAATGACTAAATAGTCATATATTATTTGTAAATTTTAATAGTATTATTTTTGACTAGGTAATGATATATATTTTAAACTTACCATACACGAAAACAGGAAAAACAGGAATAAGAGATTATGGGAAAAAGAACGGATACACACCATAGAAAACAACAGGAATAACAACTCCAGAATATTTTTCGAAAAAGTAAACGAAGTTAAACGTGGATATCAAACTAGGCCAACAGCTATGAAGAAGCATGATGGATCCTTACTAACAGAGAGTAAAGAAATTGCGTGTGAATTTAAAGATATGTTCGAAAAATTGCTAAACCAACCAAATGAAAATAACACAATAATTCAATACTCTACTGTAGAACAGCAGCTTGAAAAACCATCAGAAGACGAAGTGAAGATGGGACTAGATATGCTAAAAAACGGGAAAGCACCGGGAGATGATGAAATAGTAGCTGAATGCCTAAAAAAGGGAGGCCAAGGTCTACTGAACCAGCTACACAAACTTATGAACACAATCTGGGAACAAGAGGAGATACCCGAAGCATGGCGTATATCCATCATATGCCCTATACACAAAAAAGGAGACATCATGGAGT
>VUJU01002954.1:0-30969 GCA_009835225.1 Aphis craccivora | reverse complement strand
GATTTCCCTATTTACCCTTGAAGTAATTACGTCAAAAACTAAAGTTTGTTACGGCGAACGGGGGGGGGGGCGATCGCCCCATTCGCCCCCCTCTGGATCCGCCCCTGACCTGAATTCACATAAAAAAAATAAGTTAATACATACAGTATAATACCAAAACCCATAAATATAGTATCATTTTTTTCCGTAAACGTATTGAAATTTTATTTTTTTTATTTTGTAATATTTAAAGAAATGATTTTAAATTTTATATTTAATAATATAATGAGTACATCTTATGATTAAAATTGTTGACATGAGTGCCCACGATAAGAGAAAATATCCACTGATATTACTCTATAGTTATATACAAGCATATGGTTAACTTATTGACTATTGATCAGCATATAAGTGTATAAGTTTAAGAATATATTTTTTTCCTATCTAAGTATACGTCTCTGAACCAATTTTCTTTTCATTATAAATTTTAAAGAATTTTTTAGTTTTAAAGTTTTAAAACTTCCATTACTATATTAAGGAAATTGAGTTCAGAAATAGATTCGTGTTATTTTGTAATTCGTTGTTTTCTTCTACGTAAATGGCACCGTGGGACAAAATAATTATTAGCGACAATGCGACGCACACGTTTCCGTATCGTACACCTGCGTACGAGTATATTATGGCATATTAATCGTATTAAATTATTTACATAACAAAGTTAACTTTTATACAAAAAACTTATTACTTTTTTCTACTCATTAAAAAAATAATAAATTGTGTATATGCAATTTTATGAGTTATATATGTCAATTAACAATTATTATTTATAGCGTGAAAATATAAACCAAATAGGTAACACAATACAAATATTTAGGTGAGATTTGTATTTATTAGATTTCATTGTTTTGCATTTTTAATAAAATGTGAATTCGAGAGTAGGTATGGTTAACTATTTGAGTTGAATATTACATAATGTTATATCAGTATATATGAACAATGGATGTATAATAATACAAAACAGTACTAAACGACATAATACGTTTATAATCAATGTTTATGGTTGAATACTAACTCAAATCGAATGTGTGGACCATTTAGCCAATCTATAACGGAACACAGGTAAAGTAAAACGTAGGACATTTGGTCGCATGGCGATTTAAGTAAGGTCATGTCTAGCATTTTTGTCAGGAATTTCATAAACTTCTTTTCGTAAATAACAAATAAGAGGATAGTACGTGCTCGTATATAGTTGCGTAATATTTATGAGCTCGTATTTTATGTTTTATTTTGAATGTACCAATTGAAAATAATAATAACAAAAAGGTGTAGGTTCTTATACATAATATGGAAATTTATAGAATATAACGTAGTACAAAATAATGATCATGGTATAAATGTAATTTAATCAATTGAATATTTTTCAATATCATGTCAATGAAGTAAATCTACACTCAAGCTGTTATAGGGAACTAATAAATATGAAAAAAACCTTATTTTTCATAAAAGTAAAATCATTATAGTCATAATAATATATGTATTATGTAATGAAAAAAACTAAAGGTTTTCATTGTGTTCAAACAATTTTTTTTCAGGAATAGTAGGTAATTTATTTAAATTTATGAATAGAAGTATCCAATTAAATTTGGTTTAATAAAATTAACTAAATAAATTAACTTGAAAATTTTGACCACTGTTATTTATGAATTTGAATAATAATGCGTCTAGTTAGTATTCAAATACTATATAGCTATCATTATAAACAGATTATTTACTGTGAATAACTTTTAACCACATAGATTATAGTAAAGAAAATTAAAAATCTAAAAATGTAATTATAAATATGTAGTAGACTACGTCACATAATTTATTTAATATTCTATACATTCAAGTAACTAGTAAATAGATAGGTACCTACAACTAAATATTAATATCATATTCTAACAAAATCTTTTACCTGTCTAGCTTTAACACATTTATGGCGATGTTTAAAAAAAACATAAATAATTATAAAATTTAATTAACTAAATTTATTGAACAAACAATATTTTTTTCTGAAAGTAACATAAACACCCATTATAAATTTTAAATTATATTGGTGACAATCTAATAAAAATACTCTTTAAAATAATCAATAAATTCTTAAACTTTAAATTATTTTAATGCAAAATCATACAAAACCGATACAAAATTATAAAACAAATAGTTCTTTTATAATAAAATATTTTAATACTACTTTAAACATCACAATTAAATGTTGAAACTAAATTTTAAAATAATAATTTTATTAATAAACTGCAATAATTGAAATAAAAATTGAATGAAAATATATATAATAAAACATGGATTTTAAATGACTATTGTTATAGTAAAAATAGTATAGTGTACTATTATAGTACTATTGTTAAATTAAAAACAATAAAATAAATAAGTAAAAAAAAAATATTTAAAAAATGTATGATGCCAGCCTATCTAATTTTTATTTTAATCAAAATTAAACCAAACGTTAATCACAGTGTTAAATATTTCAATATAAAGGTAAATCGTAAAAATATTTGCAATTTGAGAAAAGTAGGATTATATACTAATATATATTACATATCTGTCATACTTGACTTATAATTTTAATTAAAGAAGCGTTTGCTTATAAAGATTATAGGAATTGTTTACCTGTACAACGCTTTATAATTGCATTATAAAAAAATTATCATTTTACTTTTGTTCTTCATTCCAAATTGAACATTCATATTATATTTCAAACATTTCAAAGACTAACTTATATGTGCATATCGCTTTTCAATAATCTAACTCTCTGCGTATATATTGTATTTGAATATTTTAATTAATATGGTTTTTATGAATTTTATGTTTTACTAAAAAAAATATTCAGGAATATTTAGGGATGAGTATTTATTTCTATTAATAACAGTTGCAAATTTGATTACACCTTTTTAAAAATAATTTTTGCAATTTTTAAAATATTTAACATCACACTAATGAGTTGTAAATTATTACCAAAGACTACTCTGAACTTTAAAATAACTATTTGAATTAATAATGATAATACCTATACGAAAAACTAATCTTTACATCACATTAACGTATTTAGGTTTTTAATATTGCATGTGGTGTCTGAAGATTAATCAATGAATTAAAAAATAAATCTTTTGGTAATAGATATTACGTATGTAACTGTGTTGGCAGTATATAGTTTCTCTCCGGCTACTCAAAGCATATTTTATTTTTATATAACTATAATCTACTTCCGTTGATAATCCTAATATGACCATACCTACATTTATTTTTATAAATTTATAAAATACATATCATGTGCGTTTATGCGTTTAAATTTTAAAAAGTGTTCATGTTGGTTATTCTTCATGACATTTATAAATATATTCATATATAAAACAAACCATTTCAGCATACCAATTTCAATGAATTGACTATTGTGTATTAAAATAAAAAAATTTCAGTAAAACTCCTTAATAATTTATTATTACTATGATGATACATACTAAACTTATGCCATATGTGTGTTTAAACAAACATTGTATATTTTGTACTCGTGTTTGAAAATATAATTGTGTTAACAAAACTACAGCACATTAGAAAATTTTTTTGCTATCCATACATGAAATTATGATCCAACTATTGTGAGAAATATATATTTTGAAAAATAAGACATGAATAGTTACGATTCGTAAAAAAATAATAATATTAAAATAAATTTTTGTTCATGATAATTTAGCTGAATATAATATTATATTGAGATAAATAACAAAATATGTAACTCTATGTACTTATATAAATTTAAATTATTTATTATATTTTGATGACTTTTTGTATTATACTTAAACGATATGGATAAATCCGTTTTTGATATTAAGATGTTAATTATAATAAAATTTAAATAATATAACAAATTACATGAATTGCATTAATGAATTCAAAGAAACTAATATATTTAAAAACTTAAAAATGTCCAAACCTTTAGGCTTAAGGCAATAATATAAGTTATTAAATGGTACTTATAATTTAAGAGTAAACGTAAATTCATATTTTTTTCAATGTTTATGTTAGAAAATATAATAGAATTGTTTTAATATGTTTACATGTTTACAAGTTATATACACTGAATAGTTATTTACAAGGAAATACTAAGAAAAATATTATGCTCAAAATCAACATTAAATTCTGCTAGTAAATCATAACGAAAGAAAATTGTTAACCAACTCTGATTTACAATAAAAACATTTAAAATTTCAACAAAATCTAAGCACATATTCAATTTTTGTGTAAAGTTTTTGAAACAACAAATAAATATATTTATAACATTGACATGATTTGATTTTAGAAATGTATATGACGTTAATTAATGAAATTTAAAAGATACATTTAGAAATCTATCCTTCGCCTACACGTTGTTCGCATGTATATACATTTGTTACACGCATGATTTACGATTTTACTTATCCATTACAAGTCTTCAATTTAATGTTTTCTACTCCTGTTCGACATTAACTAATACAAATCAGTCTATTGTGTAAAAACTCTACAAATTGACTATTAAGCCCAATTCGACATTGTAATCTGACCTACCAAGACGGAATTATAAACTGTAGCAAATAAATTACAACCTTTTACTGGAATCTTAAACCGTTATTTAGCGTTTCTATGGTTAACTTTTCGTACCGGTATCATCCCTCGAAACTCGTGAACTTGACGGAGACCACTTGAATTGAAACAAAGTACTATTTTGTCTCAAAACGTTATAAAAAACCAACATTAAATTACAAATGATTAAGTACAGTGCATAAATAATACGGTTTAATTAACTCGTAGAAATAACAAAAAGAAACATTGTTTCAATTCAATCATTTAGCTTAAGTGTTATACGAGTGCATTACCTATTCAATACTATAAATAATATTATTCAATAATAATATTGAAAAATTATAAAAAATTATATATATATATGGTAGGTTATTTTATGACTGTCTGCCGAAATACTTATTAATTAGTAATGAGTTACACTAATAACACTAATATCTAAATCGATGTTACATATCAGAGAAAATATTACATAATAATTAAACAAAATTATAGACTATATAAAGAATTATTATGTATCTATTATCTGTCTAATAAAAAATTAAACTATGTTGGTGTAAAAGTAATGTTACAATGAACAATAAACGAAAGAAAATGTATTTTGTTGATAAATCAAAAATAAATAAATAAGATTATGAATAATACCTACCTATTGGCTTTGTCTATTATATGTTGGGCGAATAATATGGGTCAGAACAATGCCTATTACTCAAACGAGATTATTATTAATATTATTATTGTTGTTTGATCAAACGACTGGCGGTGCTAGTTGGATAGGCGTAGAGGAAATATATTATAAAACTTGCACGTTTAAGTCACCAGTCACGGCAGCCGTTGTCTGTATGTACCTACATTGTGAGGTAGGTGTACAGTAGCTGCAATTTAATGGGTGGAAAAGAACATCCACGGATTCCCCGAGTTCGCCATAGACGACTAACAATATTATTAGAGATGTACACGAATCTATCAACGCTGCCTTTATAAACGAAATTAAATGACGCAGTGGCGTTCGAGTTCATACGAACAACACTTGCGCACGAAACGAAATATAAATTTATTAAAAGCAGCCGCCATTGCACGATGTCGATATATACTGGTTAAATAAAATAAACATATGCCATTGCTTCTAAGTATATTTTAGGGGGTGAACAAAATGCACGTTGCAATTTTTGATTTGTCGGACGATAAAAAAAAAAAATTACTTCAAAAATATCGTCCTAAATATTTAAAATCGTTATTAATTCGTTGTTAAATTAATAAATTATTTTGTTTATAATCGTTTAACAAAAAAACAAAAAAAAAAAAAAACGCTAATTAAAAAATCGGTTTCGCGTGTAATAATGAATACTTTAAATGAAGCAATATATTATTGAATATTAATGCATCTGAGATACATGATATATAGTTAACCGATTTTTTGTAGATATTTTAATCGTAGTAAGTTATAATATTCTTGAAAATAAACATGGTAAACGTTTTTACAAACTTTCCGAAGGTTGTATGTTTGAACACTGTTAGTTTAAATTTTATTCAATTACTTACAACAGCTTTTCGAAAAAGTACCAGACGCACATCAATTTCAACAAAGACACAGTGCATTGTTTACAATACAGTCACTACAAACGCTATTTTTCTAAGCCATTTAAGCTTAACCTTCTCATTATCTACCAAATCAATCACTATAGGATTTATTGATTGTCTAAATTTATTCGTTATAATCAAAAAAAAATAATAATAATAATAACAATGCTGTAGGTACTTTCAAGTAACAACCATATCTACCGATTAGATATTTCAACAGTTATTGTATTGGTATTTAAAAGACACAACTTTATAAAATTAAGACATATCATTTAATATTCGTAATTAAACTATGTTCATAGATATAATATAGTATAATATACTATTAACTTATATAGTATCTATATTGAGTACTTATATAATATTATAATTTTAATAATTATTATTTTTCAAAAAAATACTGGTTATACTATACTGTATATATTTTAAACATTTATCATGAAATCTGTTACTTTAACTACCTATTTACATTAATTAACTACAAAATATAATTTTTAATTCGGGGAAAATTACACTTCTCTGTACATACTCTTCTTTTTCTGATAATTATTTTGATATCTTTGAAGTCAAAACCGTAGCGGTTTAGTTTGAATTCCTTGAATGTATTATAATACATTCAAGTCTGTTACATCTTTACTTTTTTATATTTACCCAGTATTCGTTTAATATTCAATAAAAATGTATTTTTATATAATCAACATAAATGAATAAGCCGTACAACGTACATTCAATTTATTTTTTACACTGACAATTTGTGACTCGTCGAATCTAAATATATTTAAAAAAAATGTTTTTCTATTTGTTCTGTATACATATTATTTACGTTTAACTTACGTATGAATTATATTTTATATTTTTAAGCATTTTGTATCTATGAGATTCATTTTTTGCAAACACTTTTAAATAGCTTATATAGATAACGCACGGTAACAATAGATCTATTTATAAGTGCATATCAAATTCAATATGTATATTTACTCAATAACTACAAAAAATAAAAAAATAAGCTATAGTGATTTTTTTAAATATTGCTTGATGGGTTTTAAACAAATTTAACTTTTGACTTTGTTTTGATATAAACAGAAATATTCAAAAAAACAAGAAAAATGTACACGAGAGGGTAGAATTCAATGTAAATGACTGATCATCGTAATTTATAGTTTTATCAAAAGATATTATTTTTTCTCCATAAAAACATCAATGTCAGTTAAGGTGAACATTCTGCGATTAATATAGTTATGAGCGTTTTATCCATTGCAAAAAATATAAAGCAAAAATAAAAAATTTTTAGGAAGCATGATTTTTTTATTTACTAAAGTTGTGGTATTAAGTTTTACATTGAATATAACGTTTATTTTATATCTTTCATGCACCATCCGAATTTTTATCAGCCAATCAAAATATTTTAAAATTCGTTCATCTTAAAAAAAACTATTATTATTATTATTATGTTTAATAATAATAATAATAATTTTTTATCATAATTACTGAGGTAACATTAATTGAAATGACATTTGAATAATAGTAATGGTCAATTTATAGATGTTTTCCAAACAAATTAAATGGGTATTTATTGTTATGTCTTACGTGTTTTTAGTACGAATTAAAGGTAATATAATAATATTATTTAAAAAATCACTCGATTGTCTCAACCTCTCTGGCAACACTATTTTTTTTTTATAAAAATCACATGGTTATTTAATTGCTATAATGACTTATTTTGTTTCCGTATTCATTCCTTTTTATTTAGCATTCTAATTTGTAAAACTAGAGGTATTCAAATAATGATACAAGTTTAATAATGTTTTGACGAGAATTTTAGTAACTACAAATAGTATTATATGTATAATATATTGAACAAAAAAATTATAAATAACGTGCAGGTTTTCTGAAAAATATAAGAAGTACCTACCTAGTATAGTAGTTGAATTAGTACCTGCATAGTTAAGGTTTTCTTAATATAGTTAAATTAAATTAGTTATTTATGTACAAATATTTCAGTTGCTACTAAACGATAAATAAGCTTGAATAAATTGTAAATTTGGATTATAGGTACTAGAAGAAGTGGTGATAGTGTATTATGAAAATTATTCGATTTGAACGGAAAACGATTACTATTTTTAAAATAATGGTCGACGGACAAAATATTATTATAGAGCCCGCCGTCAACGACGACAATCACCGAGTCGTAGAAACGATATCACGCCAGTTCTAACTCGGAAAATCGAGCTACTCGGATAGTTATATTTTTCGGCGCCTGGTCAAAAAAGATTATTTAGATTTTTGACGTTCTTGGTTTTCTATAAAATCTAAAGATCGTTATTTTCTTGTTAAAAATACATTATTATAAAAAAGAAGAAATATTTGATTTGTTTCGTTTTTATCAAACAAAAAGAAGAGAAATATTTTTGTTAATCTACACAACGAATAAAAACCTCAACATCTGACCAGTTTTCAAATATTAATATTATTGATGTGAACGAGCGACTTCGACGACGACGACGACGACAACGTGTATTTAAACCGACGACACTCACTTCGTGCTTTCAGCGACAACTCGGTGAGCAATTTTTTGAACGATTCTATGTTGTCTGTGTCCTGAAAACTCTTGTACTCGGGTTTCAGTCCCAGCGCAGAATACACGGCCGACAGCATGAAATGACACTTAGAGTTGCCCATGAGTGAGCTGAGCTCGTGAGTGTAGTACAGCAAACCAGCCACGTTCCAATTAAACTGGTGCAGTGTATGACGGATAGCCTCGCCGACCAGCTTGTACGAGCCCATCATCCTGGTTAGCGTCGGGTACTCGGAACGCTTGTCAAAGTTCTCGGCCAGCGCACCCGCCGTCAAAACCGGTATCTTCCACACGCCAGCGTACCGCGACACAGGAGCGATCACGTAGTCGCACACCGGTCCCAGGAACAGATCTGAAATCAGGACATACCCAGATTGTGATTAGATTGGTTGGGTAAGGTACCCTAAAATATAATGTATTATGTGTGTTGTAATAAACGAGTACAGCCGTTTAACCAGCGGGTCGGAGTACCTAATAATATTATACGTAACCATAGGCAATACTTATTAATTTTCGTATCTTTAATACTATTACGATCTAGCTACACTGAATTAAGGCAATTAATGGCACAACGATACTGTATTTTAACACTGGGCGGTCATCATTTAGAAAAGTAAATTTATTTTTTTATTAATATTTTTTTACTGGACATAACTAAATTGCAATATAACTATACTATATTTTTATGTTTAAATCTGTTATTAATAATTTGTGGGTTTATCGTATATGGTTTTATTTTTTTATTTTCATTTTTTCAATTTAAAAGTTTATAGTTAAAAGTAAACAAAATATTATATATTAATATTTACTAATAAACCTATTTATATTTATTTGCTTAAGCTAAGTATTGGCTTAAACAAAACATACAAATTTAAGTTAATTCGTCCAAACTATCTAATAATCACTTTTAAATATGATAACAAATGTATTCAAGTATTAAATTATTATGTATTAGTTTTAACCATTATATTTTAAATATTTTAGTTGATACCTAAGTGGAAAAAAAATTATAATTAAATTTCTACAATATTTTTAGATTCTGAACGAAATGATGAATGTATTGATTTTACAATGATGTGTGTTTTTTTATTTTTGTGTGTCTGTGTACAGCATAACTAGTCGAAATAATGCTTCAATTTCAAACTTCGGGGTTGGTTTCCGATAGAAAAATGAATATCCTTGGTGAATTATACAGGTCAAAAGTAAACATTCTCCAACAGTTTTCAAAAAAAAATTGAGAAAAACAAAAAAAAAAAGTGATGGAGAAACGGGAAACAGTTTTCGACCAAATCGATTTTTTTATATGGTTGTAATTCAAAAACTAATGAACTTACCTACTTTTTTAAAATATTAAATACATTATTAACTATCCTCATTAATATTATTTAGCAATTTATTGTACTTAGTATCTTTCTTTTCTTTTTTTTTGATATGCTGTAATAGTTAATATAAAATAATAAAACATGTAATACAATATTATAGGTAAAAGCATACAATAGTTTAAAGAACTGTATATTGTATAATGGTAAAAAGAAATATTATAAAGTTTTCCTTTATTTCAAAAATGTTATTATATTAATTTTGTTTTTGGCCCAATTTTTCCAATTTACCATCCCTTGAAATGGGTTCTGAAATTATCTAGTACTATAATTATTGCACTGAATAAGTGCTAAGTGAAACTATATGCTATCCAGTACTGTAAGTATAACATAAGCAATTTTCGATCATGTAAGTACCTACTATAATATAAAATAAACATTTCAATGATATTCAAAGCCGCAAAGTTGTACTATTGAGTAGTAAGTAAGACCTTAGTATATGATTATTCAATTTCAACTTTTAGATAGACATGGACACAGGAATAGTTTTAAAAATATTAATTTATCTGCACTCGTAGTATTTGGCCACAAAACTAATATTAAATATTTGTTTTTAATTTAACCAAAATTATTGTAATGTTTATTTATCAAATAAATTATTGTAAGATAGATTGAATATATTATTTAGTTAGATCTTAAATTTATGTTAAACATTTTATACATTTTATATAATTATTTTATATTTAAGAATGAAGTTTAGATGATATATTATTAAACCATAGTGGATATATTTACAAACTTCAATTAAAGGACTAGCTTTTTTTTTCAAAATTGACTTTATTACTAATGCTTGACTTGTCTTTGAAACGACGCGATTTCTGTAACATTACGTTGGTTGAACGAAAAAAAATTAGACCCACAAAACCAAGTTATGCGTTCATAAAAAAGTAAGAAAGAGCGCAAAATGTAATTTTGAGCTCGCCCACCTTTAAGTTTAGAAAGAATGACTCAGTACCTTTTAGTAGAACGCCCACTATACACTATACAGTATACATACTAACTGCTATATTTTATAATTGTATCAAAGGCGTATGGTTTTAATAAGTCGACGTTGGTTTGGATACATTTCAGTCATAATTATCCCACTCTTTGTGGTATAATATTTTAGTAATTACCACTGATTAGATATACAGAAAACTAATAAGTTTCATGAACAAAGCTGAACTTCAGTTAACTCCATAAATCAATGGACAAATATAAATACATAAACATAATATAATGTTTATAATTAATTATTTAAATATTATAGTCGATGGTCAATAACCAAGCAGTTGATTTTAGTTATTTTTAGTCAATTTAAAATGCTATGTACAATTAACTTACAGAGATTTTTAAAACGCCTTAATTTATGTGAAAATCTACTGCAATCGATAAATCATTTCAATGTTTAAATAGGTACTTAAATATATTTTCGAAGTTCAAACAATATTTTTTGTTGTCATACCAAGTATTGTCACAAATAACATAAATGTCTCCAAGGTAACAAGTATAAATAATTAAATTAATAAAATTCGTACAACTGAGTTATTCATGTTAAAAAAACAATTAAACAGTACTGATGTGATAATATTGATAAAGTTTTTAAAAAAAATCTTAATACTTGTGTAACTACTAATAACAAAAATTATCGCATGATAGTGAAAAAAAAGCAATAACACTAAAACTATTTAGAAATAAAACAGGAATAGAAATGCATCAATTAACTGCATTTTAAAACTTAATTTTTTATTCATGGAAATAAAAATAAAAATGAAGAATAAATTTAGTTTTAAACATTGTTTAGAAGACGTTACATAACTATTGTCATGTACGTTCCAATTAAAAACATTAGCTATGTAATAATTGTTGTGTGTTCTTAGATTTTCCATAATAATTTAAAAAATATTCATCCAACTATTAATTTTGCAACGAATACTTAAACAAGTAAATTTTATCTAAAAATTCGTAGCGTAATAATATTTCCATTTAATTATAAATCATTTTTATTAAATACTGCATGTCAAGCCAATGATCTAAATCAAAGAGATGACGAATATCAGGTATTATTCGTTTGCCCCGTGTGTTCCAGTCCCTCCAAAGCCCGTGGCTATAGATTCGTGTGTCGTCTCATCTGCTGCAAACGTCGATCAGGTCTACAGGCGCCAGGCGGCTATGCTAGGAAGTTTGCTTTGGTCACGCGGAGAGATAGACGATAACGACAAGACGATTAGCTGCATACCAGCGCAGGTTAAGTTAGATTTTAGATTAAATAAACTAATTATTTTATACTTTTCCAATTTATTTATTGTTATATTGGATTACGTTGGATGGCGGGCCGATAACAAACCTAACCTTACCACAAATAATGAACATTAAGACTAACATCTTTCGTTAGTTTAAGTGGAATATGGCTCCAGGCGATACCTAACCTATCCGAATAGGTATATTTTATATAGCTCAAAAAAAGTTAAAATAGGTACTTTGAAAATTTAACTGTATGTAGATAACGCTAATATGAACATTTGGTGAACATTTCAAGTATTTACAGTGATTAGTTTTTGAGTTACAACCATATAACAAAAACGATTTTTTTGAAAACTGTTGGAGAATGTTCACTTTTGACCTCTATAATGCACCAAGGATATTCATTTTTCCATCGGAAACCACCCACGAAGTTTGAAACTGAAGCATTATTTCGACAAGTTATGCTGTACACAGACACAAAAATACACACATCATTGTAATTCAATATATTTTTCAATTCGTTCAAAATCTAAAATTATTTTAGATGATACATGTTTTCAGATTTTACTTATTAAAATAACCTAAGCAAAAATCTATTTTAATTAATCAACAAATGTTTAATTATAAATAGATAGTATAATCGTATAAAATGCCTACTCAGATGTTATATGATAGTGGTTTTATAATATACAAATTCAATATATTTTAAAAACTATGTTGAACAACATTATTATAAAGTGTAAGTTATACAATCTATATTATAAATAAAAAAAAATACATATATGATTCTCACAAATTTAGTTGGCAGATAAATAAAACTTGAAAACGTTTACTTTTAGTAAATATTATTTTTACAAACTTTCCAATCATACGTAGTTATTACTGACATCACTGTCATGTTTTATGTCATACTAAAATATTTTTATGTTATGGATATAGTAATAATAAATTATGGTTTGAACCCATGTATAATAAATTAAATGAATGAAATAAGTGCCTATCAAAAAATATAATAAAAAAAATACATAGGTATAGTAAATTATAAAACTAATTTAAATATAGGTAGTCAATGACTACTAGTCATGTTTTGACTTAAACTCTTTAGACTTAGTAAAGATATACATTTTAACAGATGATTTATTTCTAGGTACCTGTAGTATATATGTATATAATATATAAATATATATATTCTTTCAGTATCTTAAATAAAACACTGATCAAACATTCAAGATGTTCTATTATTTCCTGACTTTAAACGTCACTGTATCATCATAATAAAAAAAAAAACTTTTTTTACATGATAAGCTTGAGGTATTTTATGATAAAGATTGTTTATTAATTAGACAATTATAATAAGTTCTCTGGAAATTAAACAACTATAATAAAATACAATATTATAAATAAAAATATAAAAAACATAAAATAGGTAAACCTAATTACAACATATTTCAGTTTTACGATAATTTCATTTTTACTCATAATTCAACTGTTCAAACAAGAAACACAAGAATCTGATGTGAAGTTGGTGTACGTATTTGTATCCAAAGTGAACATACAAATTTTTAAAGTTTTTGATAAAATCGTAAATGCAATTATTGTTTTAATAATGTACAGAAAATGTAAAAGAAAGACGTATGTAGTACAAATTGAAATTGCATTCCATTTTCTAACGCGGAGAACAACGATAGTTTCATCGTTACCTTCTAAAGTTTACGGAAAATTCATTAAAATATTTATGCACTTTGACTGACAGTTATCATAAAGACCAGATTTATTTGCCTATAATTATAAATAACAACTTTGAAAATACATTACGATAATTCATTGTAACGAATGTATTATGTTAATGAAGACAATGAATTCCGAATTAGAACTTAAATACAACATACCCAGTGAAGTAAATATAATTTTAATTGTTCAAAGATTTTTTTTTAATTTTGTCTAGTAGGATTTTATCTAAGATAATAAATTATCCAAATTTCATGTTGAAAATCAAAATACAAAAAATGGGATTTTAAAACATTTCTATCATTCATTTCAAATTTTTATGAAAGTTTTGAATTTTTTTACAAGTTACTTGATTTCGTATACATATAATATATTATATTATTTTATTATATTATGTTCGTAAAATAATATAATTAAACAAAGTATAAATCTAATAATATAAATATATTATATAATAGAATTATATAAATTGGTTCATCAAAATATATAGTGCTAATATAATACTTGATAAAAATATTTAACCTGTTTTGTTATTAATTTGATGCCAAAAATATATTATTATACACTTGAAATATCAGTCCTAACATATAATAATGAAAAACTTAAATGTTATAAACAATAATAATAATAATAATATAATACAATATGTATGATTTAATTAATTTCTAAATGTTTAAGGTATCAAAGTATTGATTTTAAAATATTTTTTTAAATTAATTCTTTGCATATTTTATCCCGGAAATAAAATTTCATATAAATCATGTTTCATTAACAAATCCACCTATATTTTAGTAATACAAATCACATGCCCACTCACAAAATTTAATTTCACTAATATACAAAAATTTCATAATGTGCATATTGATAAATTATTATAACCCAATAATATAAATATAACCTAAGGTATTTTGGAATTTGTCTTTAAATTTATTTAGAAAATAACACGAAATTTTTTTTTATATTTTGTTTTATCTAGAATTTTCTCAATATATTATTATTTCAGTTAATATTTAAAGATAAATATATATATTACAGTAAGCTGCATGATTTATAATGAAGTCAATTCCAAAAAAAATTGAAACAAAATGGTTTTGAATATTAATTTATGTATGTATATATATATATATTTCATGATTTTTATAAGTCTTATTTGAATTTTTTATTTTAAATTGTATTTTTTAAAAAGTTGTATTTTATGAATAATTCCAATGTATATCTCACATGCTGTAACAAATCAATATTTACTAGAACTTTTTTACATTAAATAAAATATCACGTGTACTATGTAGATGAAAAGCTATTGAAACAAAAATCAATCAAATCTTAACCACGCAACGTTTTATTAATAAATAGCGAAATTAAAAATTCATTATAACGTTATTATAAATTTGATACCTTTTTATTAAGTATTTATTATCTATGAATGGTAGTATAAAGAAATAGGTATAAATGTTGTTACACAAATCTGAAATCGTATGCAGTTTATAACTCATACTACAGTATTATTGAGTATAAATGTATAAATATGCAAAGCCTTTTAAAAATTATTAAAATATCATATCATATCGCATACCTCATATCTATACGGAATTATAATAATTTAATTCAGAATTGACAGCATTTAAAAAATCTATATATTTAATATGATAATATGTTTATATATATATATATTAGATACATTTTGATAAAAACATTTGTTTAAAAATAAAATTGGTAGATATCTGTTTTCTTATTATTATTATTATTATTAAACTATGAATGTTTTATTTTGATATATATATATATATTTTATAAATATGTTTATAACTTATAAGTAAGGTACAATTTCGAGAATAAACTGGAATTAATCTAAAAAACATTTACTAAATTAATTTAAAGTGTAGTTATATCATATTTGTTTGTTGTTCATAATGATTATTAAATATACATTTTATAACTCAGAATAAAATCATCAAATTAGAGAAGAGTGCTTACTTTTTTTAAAGGAACGGGGATGTATTTTTTTGCTGTTCACTGGTCTTGTAAAAAAAAAATCTAAAAAAATTGTATTCCTCCATTTTCCAGCAAGCGTTATTATAATAACTTTAAATACCAAAATATTTCAACCTAACTTTTATTTATTTATTTTAAGTTTCATTAAAATATAATTTTAAAATATTTATTTCCTTTCCATATGTTTTTTGTAACTAATAACTTATAATTATACATATATTAATCCCTAATATTTAAATAGTTCTCAATTCATATTTTTCGAAAGCAATATTTGTATAACGATATTTTGATAAACAATATTAAATAAACAACTACATGATTTAATTTATTTTATAACATTTTTATCATTTTGAGCATTTCAAAATATGATTTATTACCATGACTTATTAACGATTATGTATTGGCTTGAAACATGTTCATCATATTTATTACTCAAGTAAAATAATTAATATTGAATTTAATGACATCGTCAGAATATTTGTATCCAAATAATTAATAAATATTTAATTTTATTAATTGAATTTTTAATTTAAAATATATAATATATAAGTAATGTCTTATAGTAACTGATTTTAATTTTATAAGAAATTTGACACACATTATATTTACTTTAGATTTTAGATAAGTGGTATTATTAAAGTAGTCTATTCATATTCCAGAAAATCTTAGAAAAATGTTATTATTTATTAACTATATTACAGTGTTTGCCATGTATAAGATAAACGTTGAAGGGACAATGGGACATGTTTTATTTACAACCAGCTTTTTTATAACTTTTAGATTAGCATTTATCTGTTTATTTATTATTTATTTCTAAAATTTAAAATACATAAAATAGTTTATCATAAAAATTATAATTAAAAAATCAGTTATTTCAGAAGACCGAAAATCATTTCTTAAATATTTATTTTAAAAGTTATAATTATTTAGTCAAAGTGTCATTTAAGGTTCTTCAACTTGAAGACTATTTTAATCATTTATTCAACTTTGTATACTATATTTAAAATGTAAAAAAATTTTAATAATATTTTGTTATTTTATTTTTATGCTTTAGAACAATTTAGTAAATTGATTTTATTACTAATATCGTAATCATGGCTATACGCAATAAATTCAAAAACCTTCCATCTACTACTAAAAACTTGACAACATACGAACTTCGCCACAATATTTAATCTAAATTTCCTCAAAATTGTATTTAAATGCTATTGGTTATGATGTATAATAATTTAAGTTAAAATATTAGCCTGCTTTGAGTTGAATGAATGTTGAAAGCTTGCTCTCTTTTTATTTAAAAGTTAAATACATTTTAATGAATTAAAGACAAATTAATGTTCATGTGCACGTTAACATAAACAACCCTTAAATTTGTTTATACAAAACTCTTGTTGTTATAAAATACATATTAACTAATAAACATAATGATAAAATGAGAATGGTTCATGGAAAACAATATTACAACAATATTACACAAAGTTTTTGACTTCTTCAAGTTTTTAATATACTTTAAACGAATAAAGTTTTTTGATCATTGTTGTTTAGAATAATAGAATAATATCACAGATTACCAATAGGGTTTAAAAACATCAGGTTTTTCAATTCAATAGCAATGACGTATTTGTTATACAATTTTATATATTTTCATATGTAGGCATTTCACTAGGAAGCTCTAAAAGTCTAAAAGATGATCACTTCTCTAGTTAAACCATTTACTATATTTTTTTTTTTTTTGTGAGTAAAGAAATAATATTTTAACTCTAATATAAAAAAATAGTAAAAATATTACAAATTTGTTTCATACATTCTTGGATGATCCATAATGCTCACGAAAAATTTAAAAATACATCTCTATCAATGTTATTTTTATAAACACTTATTATTACTTCATAGTTTTATATAAATTCTCAAATTGGATTTTAAATTAATTTTATATCAATATTGGCAAACATCATCAGGTTTCCTCGTTCACTAGCATACATCACTGCTTCTCTATAACATACATTTGATTAATTTTGGTTTTACTTATACAAAGCTTTTTTTAGTCTTAAAATTCACTAAACTAATTTTTATTGATAAAATACAGACACCCAAGTTTTAAATCAGAATTTTGAGCATTAAAAGAAAAGATTTTAAATGATTTATTATCAACTAATATTTTTTCTAAAATATTTATTAATAAAATTTCAAAATTAAATTATTTTTTTTTTTTTTAAATTTTCGACTTTTATGGATACTTAAAATGTCTAGTAAATTTAATTTTTCCTTAGCGTTAACAAGTAGATCTCCCTTTTTCATGTTGATATTTGTACAATCAATTCATCATAAATCCATTTAAAAAAATTTAAAAATGATGTCCTGATGAAAATGTTTGTTAATTAGGTATATCATATATCTATTCAATTTTGAATTACAATAAATAACCAAAATTTGCTTTTGCTTAAAAATTCCAATTATTCCATTACTAATTTTTTCTTGTTTATTTTGATTATGTTGATAATCACTTTAAGTTTTTAGCTAAGTATAAACTAGATGCAATTGTTCACTAGAAACTATACTTTAAAGTATTTTTGAAATTTATGGCAAATACAAAAAATAACAAAGAGTATCTATACTGCATGTAGATATATCGGTACATACTACATGTATATATCTTGTTATAGCAATCGGTTGCTATAACAACCGCTTATTATAAATAATCACTGTCTCAACTATTAACACTCTCGGTATCACACAAATTAACAGAATGACCCCCAGCCATAAGATATATACATGTCAAAAATGTGGTTAAGTGGGTAACGGTCTGCTGTATAGTAGGTATCGAGTGGACCTCGGACATAGAGTAGGTCACTATATTGGGTGTGTTGAATTTAAATCCAATGATAGGTATCTCGAAAAACGATTCTGAACAGAGATAATTCATCAACCTAGGGGCTAGTATATATTTTTTAGATTGAGTAGTAAAAAACATAGTTAAGTTAAAACTTTATAAAAAAAATCGATTTTGTCGAAAACTGGTTTTGGGTAAAAATTTCTGCTTTGCAGTTACTTTTAAGTGGTTTTTTTTGAAAATTACTGGAAACTTCTAACTTTTGACCTGTATAATGCACAAGGATATTCACGTTGCCATCGTAAACCATCCCGAAAGTATAAGTTTTAAATTGAAGAATTATTTCAACAAGTCATGCTATATGCAGACACAAAAAAAAAACACACACACATCATTGTAAATTAATACACTCATCACTTCGTTAAAAATTTAAAATTAATAAAGGGAAATAAAGACTATGTTTTGTCTTACATAAATATTATTACATAGTTTTTTTGCTTGAAATAATTAGTTATTATTGTTTAAAATATTGTAATTAGTATGGCAGGGAGCTTAAATAGATAATTAACTAAGTGATAAATGCATGGAAAATGTGGTCTCAGATGATTATAACATGAAATTAAATTAACATTAATCCTAACCAAAAAAGTAATCATTCATTGTTGCCAAACAATGAAACTAACATGAAATTACGCGGAACAAATCCAATACATATATATAATATTAGTTTATTGTGAAATAAGCTTTAAGAGTGAAAAGTTCGGACTTCTTAATTCCCAATGGTAGAAATAAAGTACATTTAACCTAAAACACTGCCATCCATTGTTATGATTGGAAATGTAGTCAAAACATACATGACTACCAGGTCCTTCCTAATTAAGCTAAAGGACGTTGTTTGTATTGTTTGAAAGGTACCTATATCCTGTCTCAAAATTAGGGATTATGAAATAATTTTGTTGAATCTCTAAAATATTCTTCTATTTCACTGAGGTGTACAAAAATTAATTAACTAACTCAACGATAGCAGAGAAGTTTTATTATTAATTAATTTACAGAAAACCCTTCAAATACTGACATGTGTAGTTTATAATGTTGTCGAAGTTGAATTTTAATACTAGAGATAGGTATATATCATAATTAACTTTTTATTTTAGTTAAAAACAAAGTAATAACTATTATATCAATCATAAAAATCAACTCTAGGTTTTTTTATTAATTAACAATTAAATGTATTATATTATATTGTGATTCAAAAATATCATTCTCAATGATTTTTTTTTATGAGTACCTATAATACTGAACCATATATTTCTAACGTATATATTTCAAATAATTATGTGCATAAAAACTCGATACACTCAAGATCGAGGATTATATTTAAAAATAATTTACTTTATTATTCCACGTTTAATGGTGAGAATTCACACCAAGATATTATCACAAAATATTGAAGTTTAAAGTAATAAGTTGATAAAATACCATCGATTAATAAGCTTAAACTGCCATCTCATTATGTCAAAGGGAATTTTATTTTTTTTAATAATTAATCCAATATGAACATAATTATAACACAGTCACGCGTACTTTTAGGACTTTAGGTGGTAGGGACTACAAATAGGATTAGCTTTAAAGGCTAAATATTTTCCTTTCGACGTAGAAAAAAAGTATTAAAAATAATTATATGACTAAAAAAAAAAAATAAAATAAACGCTAAAATGTTAATTTATATATTTTACATTGAGCATGGATCAAATTTAATTATTATATAATATTATTTAAATAAAAGTATAATTTAATAATAGTCAAATACCATGGCATACGATACAACTGAAAATTATAAATAGATCAATTCAGGAATATACCTATATGAATGATAAAATAATTATGAATTTCATTAAAATCATATAAAACAATGACAACATAAATAATTGTCCATGAACATTTTATAAAAATTGTACACAGCTTATGATTATGCGCAATAAAAATGTTTCAAAATGCAATTTTTTAAATTTATTTTTATAATTCAACATTAAAATAAAATGACGTTTAAAAATTATACCTAAAAGATAAAGTAAAATATACTTGCTGTTTACAAACTGCAAAATATTCAATACTCAAAAATAATATTGTATGACTTAATATATATTTAATTCAAATTAGGTGACGCCTCAAAAAAATGATTGATTAATCAACAAAAAATAAAAATGAGGCAATAGAATTAATAGTTTTTTACCTTTTACATATAATTATATTTATCTACAACACTTGCCAGAATAATCATTAATTTGTTATTATTATTTTTATTTTTTATTTTTTTTAATCCAAAATGTTTTATGATTGTTTGAAAATAAAAAAATATGGTAGAAAATCAATGAGTATATTAAATAAAGCAAAAAAATATTTTATGACAAGATTGATGATCATGATTTAGTTAAACAACAAAAAAAGTTTATTTTTCCGCATGCACAGCCAAAAACTTAATGTATTTTGAACCCAACCAGTAGTCCAGAAACAACCAAAGTACTAAGTATTCATTTAATAATTTATAAAATCAAAATGATTTTTTTTTTTTAATTTCAGAAACATTTTATCAGTGGTGTTGGTGTATCTACTAGTATAATATTAATATTCTATAACATACCAATTGAAATTACAACACTAATAATGTTTCTTTTTGAAAAATACTTTATGTTCCTGAATAAAGAACTTAAGAGCATGTTAATTTATATATTTTAATTTCTTTTTAATTTCTTTAAAAACAGAATTTTACTGGCAAATTAATAAATATGTCATGTATGGTAAAACTGTGTATATTTTATATTTATATTATGTATTTATAGTTAAAATATTACTGTCATAATATTGAAGAATAATATTATAATCGATAGAAAAATTAATTTTTATTATACGTACCTATTTTTTGAACCAGATATAATTATTTAAAAATCACTAATTACCATACGTTTTAGTGATATGTTATTACTTAATACTGACAATGGAAAATTATTTCAAAATATCATCTCTCTTTAGGAATTAAAGAGATTCAACCGATATCAGTTAAAAATTAATTACAACTTTTAATTGTTTTCTATCAATGATTCGATGTGTTGTGTAACAATTCAATATACATTTTATTTTTTTTTTATTTTTATTTTATTCTTCAAGAAGATAATGGGCCCCACTGAACATGTTCGTGTGGGGGCCAAATTAATTATATAATTTTTTTTTTTTTGCAGAAATTCGTATATAAATATTAATTTTTCCACTAATTAGTTGTAGTTCCTTCCTCTAATTAGTTATTTGTTTACAGACCAAGTCCAATATACAATTTAATTATAAGATAACAAGGTTAATCATAATATAATAATAGTAGCAGTAATTATAGAATTACATTAATAGTTATGATATTATTAAATATCAATAGGTACACATCGTTTGTAATATGTTCATTTTCTATTAAACGTATATACGAGAAAACAGTATAAGTAATATAATGATAACAGAGTAGAATGAGATGAAATTTTAATTTATTAGTATAACAATATAATTAATAATTTGACAATAAATATGAATGTAGTTTTATAGAATTTAAGTATAACTTAATTAGCGATTAATTTCTATGTGACGGTTTAAACCATATCACTTTAAAATTAAAAATGTTATTTAAGATAAATAAATCAATTTTGAAAGAGTTTCCTACTTTCATAAGAATATTTTTTGGTGAGTATTTAATATAATTACCTATTAAAGATTTTATTTAAATAGAACAAATTTGTTTTTTTCTCAGGAATAGATTTGAGATACATTTAAAATTAATTTTTCCCAACATTTCAAGTAAAATGTATATATGGCTATAATATGATTATTTAATAGTTTTAATAAACATAATAAATGTATATAATTTCTATGTCTGATATTGTCTAAGGGATTTCACGTTGAAATATTTTAAACATGTATTATAATTTGACTGTCTTTCTCTAGGTCATTGACAAGAATGACATAGAAATCGAATGAAGTTATTTTGAATAGATTTTATTGTGTTATGGTTTTTTTTTTTTTGTTATCAATTAAGTAAACCATATTCTAAATGACAACTAAATAACTAAAGAGTAATAAACTAAATACAGTGAATTTGAACCATTAAAATTTTTTCAGCTTATTTTTAGGAAGCCTTGCATATAAATTTTAACACTTTGGCATTACCAGCTAACAGTAATATTTTTGAGTAACTTAAGTTAATAGTAAGAAAAACAATGGTGGCAAATAATCACATTAAGGAACTACTGAAGTAACTACAATCATATAGGAAATTTAGTGATTATACAATTTTATAGATTCAGTTCTAATAGTTAGAAAAGATAAAAGCATGATATAAGAGGATTTCAAATACCAATCGTATAAAGTTTCTGTAATAGTAGTGTATGATTGATTTTGTCACATTTTTTTTTTTTTTTTTCTGAAGTTTTTTAAATATTACATTAGTTTGAGATTTATTAATGAACTATTCAACTATAAATTGTTTAAATAATTTATTATAAGTGAAAGGTCTTTTCTAGAGCTATGTTGGACATAAAAATATATATTCAAAAAAAATTAGTTAATAATAACTAACCATTATTAAAACATAACTAATAACTATATTATTTATTTATTATTTAGTTAATATACCAATATGTACAATATGTACAGAGTGTTCAATTTTCTATGTGTTTGGAAGAACGGTCATTAGACTAATTGGGACTGATAAGCAATTTAATCATATAATTAATAAATTTATTAAATAGCTTACATCATAAATATACAGGAGTGTTTTCTGTTATTGCTCCGTGTATATACTAAAATATGCTTACAGTAATTAAGAGTGTTCAAACTTATTGAACGCCTAATACATACATATATATATATTATAGATATATTTTTAACATATTTTTCATTCTTGTTTCGAAAAAATATAAAATTATACTAGGTAAAAATCGATATGCATACATTTATTTTTAAACGCGTAAAAACGTAGTAACGGGTAACTAAATGCATATCTCATATTTGTATTGAAGTTATGACTATCTTAACTTGTAATGGGCCGGAGTTAAGATTCTTAACTCAATATTTGAAACATGTACTTTATAATAAATTAAGTAATTTTATTGATTCATAATTTAGACGTATAATCCAGTATCCAATAAGTAGGTTTCAATAAATTGATTGAAACATTTGGAAAAAATCCCACTTACCACTGCGATTGTGTAATTCAAATGCTGCCATTGGGCCTTCGGTAGATGAACAGTTTCCATTCCTGTATTCGATTTGTATTTTCCATCCTGGCAACGATCCTTCAGGCTGAGCAATTGCTTTTGCAGCCAAATCTACAGATGGCAAAATGGCACCCAACGTCTCTTCGTCCTTGGATGTCTTGGATGCCTTTAAAGGTGCTATGACTGCAAACCGCACTGTACCCGGTTTTGCGGACGTCGCCCATTCGGTGAAAATCACAGCGCTCACCAACACCCATAGCAATGCACCCATATTTGCGTCAAGGCGTTTCTTGTCAGTGGCAGATGGCCGTCATCTAACGTATATTCTGCATTATAAATTACAGACTGATGACTAACCTGTCATCACATACCATCGAGATCTTAATTAATCCATCAACGTCTAGAAAATAACAAAACGTAATTTTTATTGTAACAGCTTTATTGAGAAATTACCATTAATTATTATTATAATATATTATTGTAATATATATATTATATAGTATATACACATACAAGTAATAGGTTAGATGAGGTTGTATTTATTTATTTTATTTTATTTTATTTATTTATTGTGATATTTATATCTGATGATATACCTACTATTATTCAAACCTTTAAAAATGTAAAATATTTTAATTGACATTTATTTAATAATTTAAAATTAAAATAAATTCGATTTTTAATATCTATGCATTTAATATTCGATCAAGGTACATTTACTTTTTTAGATTTTCACAGACTTTCACGTTATTTTAATCGTTTATTTTAAACGAGCATCTATAGATTTCACTTCATATTTTGAAACAGAATAATATTTTAATACACATAAGACTTAACCAATTTATAATAATAAATAAATAATAATGATTTTTATTCGTTCAATGTTTCATAATATCAGTAATTTTATAATTCATATAATTGATGAAAATTATTATTTTACATGTTAAAGAGGTACTAGTTGAAAAATCAAAATTGTAAACTTTTGTAAAACATATTAATGCAGTTAAATCAAATGTTATTTGTAAATAAAAATTGTACGGAATTTTGTATAAATAGATCAATGTTCATACCTTAAATTATACCTTTAATTATACTATATTTATTGGAATTTTTAAATGCGAAATTGGCAATTTTTTGAGGAGTGAAAAAACACTAAATATAAGAATAACAATATATGTATATGTGTGTATGTATGTGTGGTTAAATAAATAATAATTATAGATCATTATAGACTTTTGTAGTTATTATTATTGATACTATAATTAATTAATTGCTAAATAATTATATATAATGTATTGTAGATAAAACATTTGGCTCTTAGGCATAAAGTATTCTAATGTCCTATATACCTATAATTGTTGTTAAGTGATTTTATTTGATAAACAGATCGAAGCCTCAAATATCTAAATGTTAAGTTCTTGAATCACGGTGCAGAAAGCCATAGATGCACAAACTATTACTATGAATGAAAAAATAACAAGTTTATAAAATTAATATAGATTTATCCAAAGTACACACAATGAATGCTTCTATCATATGGTACAACAAACTATTGTAAGCTAAAAAAATAGTATTGATTTTTTTTTCATAAATTGGCTGCACTAAAAGCAAAATTATTTTATCAATACACTCATTTATTTTCTAACAATTATCTAAGTCCTGTAAGATACTGATAACAAGAACGTACAGACCAGTACAACGTAAGTCCCAAAAAACATTTTACAAAATTCCTATAAGAAAAAAAAACAAAACGGATGATTATAGCAATGATAAATCAATAAGAAAAATTTCACCATGGGCACAAACCATTAAGATAAGATTAAAGCAGTAATTAACGAAAGTAAATAAAACAAAAAATAAATCTCCAAAAAAAGAAATTATTACAAAACAGTATGAAGATATAAATCGAAGATAAAAGATCAAAATGCAGCACATGTGATTAAACCGACAACATGTACATTGAAATAATTATAGAAATACAATGAAAAATAAAATAAACAATAAACTAACAGGTACCTACCATTAATTACCACAACCATATTGTGTACCAAGACGAATAAGAAAATAGTTTATTCAATTATGAGGAAAAAGAACTAATCAAAAATCTCAATATAATATAGCATAAAAAGGGTCAAAATATTTTTTAAATTTTATCATTTGCAGAAGATAAAAAAATTATTCGGAGAAAAGTGCTTTTATTTATACGCGAAGATTTTTTTTTAAGTTACACCAAACAAAATGAGTTTTTCAAAAATTGGTTTTGCGTAAAAACTTCTATTATTTCTTAAATTTTTTTCTGATTTTCCTGGTTATTTAAAAAAAAAAATATTGGGATTTTCAATGATGTTCTTTTAGTACCAACTATATTCCATTCAGAATAAAAATGATTACTCGATCGGTGAAAACTGATTGCGTATAATATATGTGTCTATCAAAAAATTGTATCGCTATCATGACACGTTTCTAAGTAATATAATAAAAGACTGGATTGGAATCATCTTTTTTAGTTTGAACTGATTGTTTAATTGACTATTTTATTTTATTTATGTCAAAGGTTAGCTAAATCAAACCTTAACTGTAATTTTTTACTATAAATGTTTTGTGTTTAAAAGAATGATACGCAGCTACTTTATTTTTCCAAAGCATTATTAGTGTTTTCGGTTGCAGGTGCGTTGTCTGAGTCTCATTCTGTTGGTTTTTCTTGTTTTCAGAACATTACAAACATTGTGTTAAAAATATTATTTTGACAAAAAGTGCTTATGGAAAACTTCCATTATTTTTTCTTTAAACCACCCATTAAATTATTAACGTATACAAGATAAGTGTAAAGTGTATTTACTGCGAATTTTTTAAGTAAGCTGTAATTCTCAAACACATTTTTCCAACGATATTATCCTTAGATGTAGGTATACCTATTTTTCATCATCTAAATGAATATTAATATTATTATTATTATATACTTTTTTTTAATCAAGAAATTACCAATTTTACATAATAATAAATTAAATAAGTGTTACTCTGAATCGAATATATTAGACATCCAAATTGTAAAAATACTTGTATAGTATAGAAATATTTTCTTTCAACTCGTTCTCTGAATTTTTATCATAGAATTAATAAAACAACAAAGGTAACATTTTAAAATCTCATTCAATATTTTTCAATAGGAAACGAATAATCAAATATTATAGGTACCATAATGTTTATTCTTCTTTTTTCATTTTCACGAAATGCTGAAACAAATTTAAAGAGCAAAAACTTAACTATAACTTTACGTCCAACGCAATACTTCATAAACGGATTTATATTACTTAGTATCGAAATTTGAAACGAATGAAACTTTTTCAATAAACATTATTAACCGTTTACCAGTAATTCTATTTAAGCACTTTTATATTAATTTAATTTATATCTTGTTTAATATTTTAACAAAATACGATAGACAAAGATTCTGTTTCGCACTAAGCCCATTACTATATTATAAATAATTTGTGGCACGTGACCCGAGAAGATATCATTAATATAAAAATGTAGGATGTAAAAAATTAACATTTCTACGAGGTAGTATACCTATTATTTATTATATTTTCCAGATGTTAAAAATTAGTAATAATTACATATTTAGACATCATTATCAGCAAGAAAAAATACCTAAGTCCTAATGGCTACATTATGATAAGTGGATCGTATTCACCGTCGATTAAATTTTATTCCATACCCATGTGTTCAATTTATGATACTGCTTTAGAGTTGTATTTTACACTTTTATGTACATGCATTTTGACATAAACTTTGGAACAATTAAAATATAATTAAATTATATTTCAATAAAAATGAACGCAGATCCCATTTATTTATCTCATTACTTTTCTTTGTCCCGTTATCGTGAAATGTTTACATTAGTTTACATTTTTACAGTAACTATTTTTCGATGGTAATATATATGCCTAGTAAACTCATGCATATAAAATAACAACACTGCTGCTGGTATAAATTTATAATACAATCAACGATCAAACACTAACAATAAAATATTAAACAATTTGTAAGTTTTTATTTTTATTTATGTTGCCTATTAAATTGATTTCAAATTGATAATTTATAAGCTCTTGTTAATAATTGATATTTTTGTTTTAGTGTTTCAAATTATTAAACTGGGTTATCGAGAAAAAAAGAAATAATAATAATAGTTATGAAGTTTTTCTAATATTTATGTTGAATTTTAATATACTTGTTCTGTTGGCTTGTAACCAGTGGTTAAAGTGAGGGGGACAGAGGGGAACGAAGTACCCCTTCTTATTTACGGTAAGATTATGCGTTCCCTTTAGTTTAAGTCTCCAAAGTCTGGGGGACGCTTAAAAAATATATTTATTGTGAATTTAATAATATGTTGCATGTTAATTTTAATAATTTATTAAATTATTTACGCAGCTACACACATTGATTAGACATCGAATTTAAACGTATTTTATTTCGCTTGAATAATCTCCACGTTCTGAAGATGGTTAAGTTTAGTGCAATAAGCGATTTTTAAACAATAAATTATTGTGTAGTAGTGTCACAGAATAGATTAAATAGTGTAGTGTGTTATCCATACATTCACGCGATTCCATGTGATATAATAAATATGGTTTAAATAAAATATTAAACAGAAAGAATATGAATAGTGATATTATTTATTATAAATTGTTTTTTTAATGAAATGTTTAAAACTAAAATGTAAATGTATTTTTTTTTTTAAATTTCGGACAATGATTTTCAATTTGTTTTAACTTAGCAGGCATTATATATATTTAAAATCATTTTTCATAGGAGACAATTTGATATTACATACTATATTAACATAAACTTTTTATGAACAATGGTGTATAAAGAAATCAAATTATATAGGTTCATACCTAATAGGTTTCTTAAAAAAGTTTGGTTAGATATCGATTTTGGATGAAGAACTCGGGAACGCTTTTTAGTTTTTGGTAACATTAGTCCCCCCTCAAAATTTTTCCCACTTTAACCACTGCTTGTAACATAAAAATGTCCTATACACTAAATTTAATTTAAAAATTACATAACAGTTTTATACAGTAGGTAATGACTACGGTCATTATGTCATAAGGATAATTAAAAAAAAAATGTTTATTGTAGATATTTGAATTGTATTTTTTTTATTATTATTTCCAAGCTAAAACGATTTAAAAACACATGTGACATTCTCATAATCTTACTGCAGCAATTGTTTTATAGTAGATAAGAAAAAACATTTTTACATGGTAAAAAGGTAGGTGTATCTTAAATAAAGATATAAATTAAAAAGAAGTAAAATAATACTAATTTTCATAAATTAAAATATTTGTATACAGAGTGATTTTTTTTATCAAACAACACTCATTATTTCAAAAAGTATAGATATTTTTTCAAATTTGTAGATACATGTTTTCTACAACTGTATAAAATTAAAATTTTTTTCGCTCTTATATTTAATAGTGAAATAACTATCAACTTTTGATTTTCAAATGGCAACCTATATTAATAATTACATAAATTTATTTATTTTTTTTTTTTTAAAATGCCCTGAGGCTTTATTATTTAAACGACCCAAAGGTCTTTATAAATATGTTGAACAGTAATACATATTTTACATACAAGATATAAATATATATAAATTACACGTTGATGAAGTCACTTCCAATGAAGTGGCTCCTGCCTTAATCTAAAATCTTAAACTAAGTCGTATGGTTTAAGACGCTTAAGACGTCTAAAGTCCTTGGAGTTATCTAATAATTGAATGGCCAATGGATTGACATGGTGATCTAGCCTCGTCTTGTGTTTGCGAGCAAACCTTTGGATTTCATCTGCTATGGTAGGCAGCATCATATCACGGTGAATTGCGTTGTTTCTTTCGAACCTGTATGCTGCAGTGATGGTCCGAAGGGCAATGTTTTGACAGCGTTGTATTAAATCGATGTTAGATTTACATAAATTTATAAAGCCATTTTTTTTAATGAATTTTCACGTTAATATTTTTATCTTTAGTTGATCCGTCGGCGAATTAGAGTTGCTCAAAGTTGGTTGGTTTTAGAAAGTTTTTAGGTGTTATACATCAATACTAATTAGTCAGAACTGGGATTTTTATTTGTTAAGTCCAGTAGCTATAATAGTAATGAATTTGATATCATTTATCCATGGTGTAGTGGAGAGTGGAGATAATATTAAATTATTTAAATTTGTACCTGTTATTACTTGTTATAGTGTTATGCTTATTGTCGATTGTCATATAATTATAATATTAATTGGACAAATATTATTACTATAAATACTATTCTTCGCTTATCGCTTTCGATAACCGACTACAACTATAATACATAATGCGTCATTCTAATAATACCGATTAGTGATTATGAAATGCCAAAAGTTAAGAATACCCCTGTATGCTGTAACAACACCCAACCAATAACATTAAATTTACGAAGCAGAATAATAATCTTGCGTCCTATATAATCACAAAACAATAATACCAATACCATAGACCTAGTACAGTATACTTATTACTTAGTATAAGGTTTATGTTTATGTATTATGTACATAATATCCAAGATCGGCAACTAGCAAGTTATTATTCAGATTTCAGGCGTATAATGTTTCATGATTACACGATACCTCGCGACAACTGACATCTTTACTTTTTCTAACGTCTATAACGGCCATATTATATATGTAGTATGACTATTGTAGTAATCCAGTGGTACATAATACATCAGAGACATTATAATAAAATAACATGAAATAATAGTCAATATTATATTATTATATTATAATAATTATTTT
>VUJU01002953.1:0-30973 GCA_009835225.1 Aphis craccivora | reverse complement strand
ATACAATGATAATTATCATTGGATTCAAATTTAACCGTCCTACAATATATAGTGATCCACACGGCACCTAATGTACGGCAGAGCGGTACCCACTTGCCCGCTTTTTTTTAACTTGTATTTTAATAAGTTTGATTACTTTAATTAAGTTAATACCAAAATATTATAATATTTATTATGCAAGTATAGTAATGAATGCATGATGAAAGTAATAACATAAATTTCCAACTTTCTGTGTACTGTATTTTCGTATTATAAGTTATAACAAAATATCGAAAAGAATTTACTTTTAGACCTAACTAAAAACGAGTAGATAGTATATTTGGTTTTCTTTTGATTTTTCTCGGAATTTAAAATACACGTTTGGTATTTGTTAGTGATCTATTGCGTCAGCTATTTTCAATTTAAAAAAAAAAAATACGAAACACTAAAAAGGGGTTTCAAGTAAAAATAAAAATATTATTAAACCTGATATATAATATTATAGTATACATAAACCTACATATAAACTTGAAGCCAATATAACTTACTCAATCCACTCAGAATATAAATTGTTAAATTCCTTACTTTCAATATTGCTATATCAGTATAATATGAATATGAATATGAATATGTACATACAAAATTGTCATATCGAATAAAAATATAATAATAATACATTTCTCGAAACATTAAAATTGAAGATAATATATTATTTTTTTTTATCAATACACCAACAACATTAGTTATATTTAAAACAGAATATAATTTTAACTCGTGTTGGCCTTTTTTCGCTGTGTCACTACTAGTAGAAAAAAAAGTCAGAAAAGGTGAATGATTTTTTTTTAACCATATTAATTATTATAATATTATAATGAAGTAATGGAATCGTATAGTGGAAAACGAGAACATTGATACATCGTGCAGTGTTGGCTAACACGCAAAGTGCGGGTAGTGCATGGGGGTGGTAGCAGTAAGAGGCCATTATACAACGCGAGGGAGTAGAAATGTGACACCGGTTGAAAACGCAATAAAAACAAAATATAAAATTAGGACTCGCATTTGTACATTATGTGTGTAATGCGAGCCTTTTCGGAAAAAGCTCACTTACCGCTTGCAAAGAATACTGTGCGCCAAAGGCACCTGTTTTATGTCTCATACACACACACACACACACACGCGCGCGCGTCCGCGTGGCGCACTGTTTCTTGAACGGAGGCGTTTGCGGGGCGTATACACGCTGCGAAAAGTTTCACAGCAAGGGGTTGTTAATAACTCACGAGGGAGCTGCCATACAGTCACGCGCATAAAGGTTTGGTGTTGAAACTAATTAACTGGACCGTCCTTATGTTTGCATTTTTGAGAATAAAGCGCAATACGCGTTCGACCGATAGCGTAAATGATTAATCCAAAAATCGGCCAATGACGAATCAATACATACGTTATCCTTTGAGTGTATTTTAGCGTATGCGCAGTTGGAATTGAATTGAATATTCCGGCACACTATGCAGATGTGCACTGCAGAGCTACGGTACTACAAGTCATTAAACTACTGAAATTAAATCCGAGTGTTTGATACAATTTATGCGTGATAAAACTTAAGGATGGACACGCACACTGAATTAACATTGCCTAGTTGCATTTAAGTCTCGTAGTATTATTGTTTGGCGAAGGCTAGATTTCGATAATATGTTTGACAGCTATGCAATACTGTGAAGCAGTATGTTCGTTAATCGTCTATATGTTTTACGCATTGTACCCGTGATAAAATAAAATCGGTTGTATGTCCTTAAACACCAGACATTTATTTTTCTTACTTGTAACTTATTTTTTTTTTTTCACGGGATAAATTAACAGGATTTTGATCATAACACAACAATATCTAAAGCATAAAACCGTCCGCTACCGATGTCTATTATATTATAATTTAATCCATTAGTTATAATAAATATTTTATATATTATGTACTTTTTAACTGTTATTGATTAATTTTTTATGGGTGGAATGAAACCACACCAAATTAATAGTATTTTATTTACTTAATACAATTTACATAACTAGGTAATAATTATAATACATGATTATACTTCTATGTTATAAGGAATGAAGACTAATTTTACAGACAGTCGAGGTACTCAACATCAGATTTGAAAATGAATCAACGTTTACATTTATGTCAATTTTCCATGAACCAAAATACACCAAACATTGTATTTCATGATTCAAATGGTAATTCACTACCCTTCAATTTAAACCTACCCTAAATTTCCAAAAACCAATATCCACTTCAATATAATCATATCGAGAACTACTTAAAAGTCCAATTAATTAATTATATAATCAAAATAAGCACCAATTTAACACGTTTTTCATAATATTGATGCAAGATATGTACTATAATAATATTGTATCCACGACAGGTAAATGTCTACAATCAAATATTCATGAATTTAATCAGATAAACTAAAAACTGAATTCAATCCACCATAGATGAATTGCATTAAAAAATACAATTTGCATATGTTAATATATTATGTCTGATTACTCAAGGCCAAATATTAATTTTAAACTTAACTTTTTCTAACTTATAAAATACCCAAACATGCATTGAAATGCCAAATAATTCTTGATACTATTGTAACAAATCCAATTTTAAAATTTATGGTTTTTAACTTGAACTAAAATATGGTATTTTAAAACGTCTCGTCACAATGAAACGAAGATCATTTTGTTTATGTTTTATTATAACTTATTTTATTTTTAAATTCTAAAATATCAATTTTTTAATAACATTTGCTACATAAAATGAAACTTGTTTAAGTCATGAAAAAATTTTGTTCTTTAATTAAAATTATTTACAAAAAAACAAAAATAAAGTTTATTAATATGATACTATTAGTTTAGTAGTTTATATTACAAAAAGTATAGTCATTTTTTATTATTTTAAATTTAAGTGTTTGTTCCATTTTATTATATGCTAAAAACTACATAAATGCTTAATTTTATAACAAACCCAGCATTAGGTATTACAAGTAGAATAATTTAATACATTATTATGTAAAATGAATGTTTTTAAACTTTTTAAATATGATTATATATTATTATAAATATTATTTGTATTTTCCGTTGTACATTTTTCTAGGATTTTGATACCTAACATAGTGCCTTAGCGTTATGATATAATTGTTGAAATCATACGTAGAAAACAAAAAGCAAACACCATAAAATACGATTTAGAAAAAAACAATTAATACTTCAACTTTGACCAGAAAAAAACTGTTGTATTGAATTCAAGATCCTTATACTATTTACAATTGTTCGAAAAATAAGTTATAAAGTGCCTAAAGATTATTGTTCTTTGAAAATCATCCACCAGTATCGAAATGGTTTAAGGAGATTTATTTGTGAAAGCATACCAGTGGACAACGATATTCCGAGAGATCTTTTACGAATTATATGCAGAGATATATTTTTCAAAGACAGTGGTTTAAAACTGTCTCTTAAATCCAACCATTGTGCTTTGCTCCTGAATGACAACAATATGTGTTTGTGATTACAATGTGACCTTTATAACGTAAGTTTAGAAACGTACGATATATTCTAAAACTAACTTTCCGGGAACTTCATTTTATAGATTTCCTTTGTTTCCCATGATACGAGTTCTATAACATGTATCGTATAACAAACAAGTCATGGCGTCCAACTGCGTTGTCAAATATTTATTCTTAGACAAAAATTCGATTTAATAATATTAAAAACAAAAAAAAAATGCCGAGTTTACCACAGCATCAAAGGACAACATTTTATCGAAAACAAAAGTGTAGTCTATATAAAAAAATACAAGTAGATCCGGCAGATTTTTTTTGTGTTTTGTGTCCAAGACCAAAGACAATGATAGTAAAACATTGACGAAAAGACGTCAAGATAATAAAAATTCAATTCTACTAACAATTGTTTCATAATGTAAGATAAAAATACAAACATTTTGATGAAACGCTTTCGTCTATCCCACATTATTGTTGTAAATTAGCCGAAGGCTTTTCTTTTATTTATTAAGAGCCCAACTGCTTATACCACTTCAACATTGTATAAACGCAAAACGTAGAAGGTCTAATACTATTAAAATCAAATGAATACAAAAATAAAAATATAAATAAAATAACAGAGAAGAAATAAATGAAGGAATAAAACGTTACTTATTGAAGCGATACGGCACTCTATATATACTAGGCCATTCCCACGGCACGACGGGATAGCTGAAATTAATCCCGGTTGGAAATCGAAAACCTTCAATCGTAAATTCTGTTTGTTATAAAATCCTAATTTCATTAAAAATTTAGTGTCCCCACCCCAAATGTATATCTAACCTGCAGGCACACGTTTTTTCTGTAGCAATATACTAGATTCCTGACTCGTGGTGACATGATTAATCGTATTACGTCTATATTGTATTACAGTATATTATTTTTATTATAAGCTCGAATTAACGTTCCATATTTTTGTTTTTTGAAATCCTCATGATGTCTTATTTAATCATGGCGTATAAGTATTACATGTTATTCTATATTTCTATAATAACCAGCGAACTGCGTAACAGAGGCAATATGATACTATACGTTTATGCTGCGTGCGAATCACCGTGGTTAGTACTAAGTTCTAAGTATTTATCAGAAATTATAGGATATAAAAAAGGTTAGTTCTAATCCAGGACTTTATAGACGTATCTACTAGAAATTATTCATATTACGAGAATAATTTTTAAGGGAGGCATTTTTCGGTGAGCTTAGTTAGAAATTCATAAACTAACAACAAACTGGTTAATAATTAATATATTAGTACATAATATATTTTATAGATTAATAGTATGTACAGCGTAATGCTATTATTATGCTATATAACTATTATATCGTGGGTTTTTTTGGTGACGAAAATAGAAGTTTCTATTTCGAAACCTACCAGTTTTTTAACTGGAATTTTTCACACGCTTATCATTTGATAAATAAATAATAAAAATCTTAGTACTTATACCAAATGTTACGAGTAACAGTCGAAAATATAATTAAGTGCAATAGGCTCAGTTCAACGAATTTTTTTTTTTTTTTAATAATTTAGATGTAAATTATTATTCGAAATTCCAAAGTACATGAGCAATATATAGTTCTCATATTCAAGACACTATTAAATCGATTTTAAACGATTGAAGTCATCAGCGTTCTATAAAATTGAAATATACGCGTTTATTACCGAACCACGTATAGTAAGCAATTCCGCATTTATTTAAATTGTATGCAAATATTGGACAATTTCGGAACGGATAATGCACGCGTGCATGTCCAGTGTTCATAATATTATGTATATTGTATGTATAGGTTTAGAATCTAATGCTAATTTTTAGTAAATGGCGCCACTCTCAAAACACTTGTCGCCAGCACGTCGCCATGTATGATGATATAATATCACTTTAAAACGATTAGTTTTTATTATCCAACAAAAATAATAGATATAAATCAGCATTATTGTAATATAGAAGATTTAATTTGGTTAAAGTATAATATCCAAAATTTAAATATGTTTCAGTTTTAAGAACTTAACCTATAAGATTGATAAAAAAAATTTTGTTTACAAAAGTTCCAAGGACCTACTGTATCTAGATATATTATCTACAATCCTTTGGCGTGTAAATAAAACTATAATAGCAAACATACACGTAGTTGAGACATGTACTTAGAAAATATAAACATACTATTATTGTTGTATTATTGCACATTAATAACTGTTTTAATGACTTGTATTTGCATTTATTATTCATGTCATAATATATATTATTATAATACAGGTTGTTAACGACGAGTTTTTATCATTTTTTTTTCAATTTTAAGATTATAATTGGAACGCTATTGAATATCACTCAACCAAATTAATTGCCAATAATTATATAAAATTAATTATTATTGTTGTGTTCCTCTAGCGAGTGCTCACGATTTTTTTCGCGTAAAAGATTTTCAAACCTACAACGGCCGTCGAATTATCAATCAGCTTTGTTTGTTTAATTGTATACATTTGAATAAAACGGTTTAATGATTATTTTTTTTTCTCTTATTTTTATTTCAATCTGAACGTCGATTAAATCGCTTAATTAAAAAGTTATTTGTTAAAATAAGGTTGTAAATATATAACATTTTCATTGTGACGTAGGTACCAATTGTAACGAATAACCAAGTATTACTCTGGATTTAAATCATTACTTATCCGTACACAAATAATTGAATGTAACTAAATTGTTATGTCATAGACAACATTTTATATATAAATTAAAAAAAAAAATGTATACTTTTCCCTTGCAGTGTTATTTTACGTGGCCCGTAGTTTTACAAGTATTTCAGTGTACCGCCATCGCTCATTCCGTCGCCACATCGGGACACAAGTAACGTGACTCGATCGGTTCGCTCACCTTACCCAATAACTGGTAAATTTTCACTCAACGCAAATTTTGGAAGATAACAACGATCAAAATCCTCGTCGAATTGGGTCCACGGTGGAGTATCAAACCTGTAACTGGGGGGCTAGTCTTACCACTTTACCTCGCACTTTACAATCGAGGATTCCGATTTGACACGAGCTGGTTGGTGCTTGGTCACTGAAAACGAGCATCCCGTTCGGGTGTTGTTTAATTAAGGAAAATCACTACGCCATGTTGTAGATTGATGTTTTTTATTGTACGAACGCTTATGATTTTGTGTTAAAAAGATACAATGGTAAAAATAACAATTATTATTATATTACAACAAATTGTCGGTTACGTTCGAACACAAAAACGAACGGTGACGAAAAACGATACAGTTATCTGGTAATCCACGTCACATTATTTAAAAATGATATATAATACTCATTTGTTTTTGTTTTTTTTTTTTTTGGTCACACAAATGTGAAGTTTCAATGGTAATAACCAATGGTAAACATGGTTTTCCCTTGCACAGCTTATTGTTTTAATCAACGTTTTAATTAAATATCACTTAGTATATTATATTTATACAACAACGGCTGTTAGAAAAATAAGCACTAACATTCTAATAATCTATGACAACTGCCTGATTTAAATTTATCATTTTATGTAAGATAAGAAGCTTTATTTTTCAAGTTTAGAAAGTAAAATATGACACTGATGAGAAGGAAAAAGAGATTTAATGTTCGCTTTTTATCAAACGAATAAACCATCCCCGATCTCCAAATATTTTAAACTTTTTTAAAATGGAATCTCGTTAAAAGAGTTTCACGCCCTCGTTATAGTTCTCACTAATAGAGAAGATGAAAGACTACGGAAATAAACTTTAATATGGCCAAAATAATAAAAACTACTGCTGATGAATAATTATTATAAAATGGGAGTTATAAACTAAAATTAAAAAAAATAAAATATATTCAAATAAGTTATTAATGACTTCTGGGAAAAATGATTGATAATTGTTTTCTAGTAAAACTCTCTCAAAATCCTATGCAAATTATACCGAATTATACAAAATTATTTAGTGACGATGATTATAGGGAACTTAAAACGATTTAACAATCTTATACCATTTCAAAATTTGCAACATCACACTAATATTGTACTGTATACACAGTACAATCTACAAACACATCAATATTGTAATATTAAAATGAATCTATATTATATTATTATGATTCTATATAAATAACTATGAATCATAATAAATATGATAAATTAATCACGATTATTTTACGTCTAAGTATCAATCAATTACATACCTCATATAGTCTTTTGATATTTATCGATATCCAGTTTACATTCCGTTGTTTGCTTAACAACCGTATATGAAAATATTATCTGATGATTTTAAAATTGTATTGAATATCGTTGTATATAAATATTCAAATAGTACGCTACCATCGAAATTAAGGAGCGACCGTTGGGACGGGTGCGCTCGGTCGGGCCAAATACGTGATCAGTGATCACGTATGCGCTTTAGCTTTCAAAATCGATTTCGAACAGAACGGTTTATTTATTTCCAACGATCACATGGGTTCGTATTATATTGTTATCCAAAATGGTGGATCGGCGCGTGACATCGATATGACTCAGTATATATATATATATAATGTAATCTGCTTGTAACTCCATCATTATAATAATATACACGAATCCGGAAAAACTTCCTATAGATTGGTGCCGAAGAGTGTACTGCATAATTGTATTTTCACTATACGCTGAATGTACATAGCTTGTACCCATACATGAGCGTAAAATTGGTATAAAAAGATGAAACTAAATGCGGAGACTGGATTTCAAATGTTTTAATCGTCAAAAAATAATAGTAGTGTGTTGTTTTTCTGCGATAAATTGTAGCAATCGAAAATACTATTCTTATTGCCTACCGGGTACACAAACTATTTACTATGCAATGCGTTTAAACTCAATGTTTTCTACTACAAGAACACCTGAGAAATCCTGTCGGACGTATTTTTTATTTTTTTATAATTCAATGGATTTCGAACTAATGCGAAAACAATTAATCAAAATCGTTAGGAACTCCGCTGTCGAAGTACAGCAGGTCCACTGTAAACTAATTAAACATTAAATCCGTCGTCGGACAAGCTCGTGGTTTTTATATTATACCTATCGACAACGATAGTCAACACCACTGCATTTATTTTCATGATATTACTTATCTGCATTTTTTTTTTTTCATCAATGTGTAGATACATATAACGTTGATTAAAAGAGAGTGAACATCAACATCGTTATTATATTCGTGGTGGTTACCATCTATATTATAATATATTATGTATACGGCCAAACATAGTATATGTTATTATATGATAGTATATATTATAATACTAGCTTTGAGACGGGCCCGATATCGGGTTATGCGCTCATAAAATTATAGGGGAGAAAATTCGGAAGGCGGTGCCGGGCAGAGGGGCAATTAGGTAAACTCGGTTCTGTTAACGAGATTAGATTACTCGGGCGGCGTCACACGGCGTTTTCGGTTCCGTTTCATTATTATCAACGCATCTGCAACACCCGCAAACTCCGCGCACTGCCACTACACGTGCGCCCCCGGTCTTAAACGACTTCGATATTAAAACATATTATTACAACAATATATAACAACTCGCATGTGCGTGCGTGTGAGTTTTTCCGTGTCGTGTAAACGTGTGCGGTGTAATTCTTAACGGATTTATCGATCGCATCGTCGTCGCCGCTAACGCCGCTGCCGATTGAGTCGTTACTCGGTTGTTTTACAGGACCATAAATCCTTCTCTACCACACCTCTATAACCGAAGAGGGTTGAAAAAGGTGGTTTTATTATTTTATCGCGCACGACCTTGCGGCGTAAAAGTCGTGGCCCGTACGCCTTTTGTATTGTTTCTTTATTTGGTTTGGTTTAATGTGTGTGTGTGTGTGTTTGTTTTTTTTTCCTGTTGTTGTCGGTCGTAAAAATTTACTGCGCCACTGCAGGTTCTGTTACTCGTGTCATTACTGTCGAAAACGAATAATTGACCGCCTCAAAGTTTCGCTTCGTGTTAGCCAAAGCACGAGAAATCATTAATGAGGACAAATACGTGTTTTGCACGTACGTGCTCCTTTCTACCCATCACATTTCGATACAGTTATGTGATTTGTCGGTTTTCGGAAACACAAAATGTACAAAAAACTTCGGGTTGTGTGGCTCGAGGAGACCGGAACAGTGAAATATGAGAGAGTGATAAACTGCATGTCTACATAATCTATTTCATTGCCGGAAAGTTCGATATAACTAAATATTATTATATTATAATATTGATATACATAGGGGGAAGTAATACAAAACTAACACAAAATCATTTTTATATGTTAATATTAATGTGTATCAACATATTAATATCGATATTATATAAGATAAATTTCAGATTTATGGTATATTTTTAGTATTCATTATCTGTATAGCGTCAATATTTAAGAAAAATATAAAATTTATTTGAAACATTTCGAAAAAAAAAAAAAAATAATAATAATAATAAAGTTCTATAATAAAAGAGTTATACTAGTTTCATACTATAGAAAATTTAACATGCGTAAATTCAATATAATCTAATAATCATCCTTGTTGGGAAATGTTACACATTTCATAGAATAGTAATAATAAATATTCATATGTAGCTTTGGGACTATGGTAATATTATTTGTATACATACATATTTAACCAGAGAGCAATAGTTAACAATTCAAATATAATATAAATCAAACAAGAAGTTAGTCAAAATACGTTTTTCAAATAATATTAGTGAGAATATAATTAGGAGTGAGATGAAAACACTGAAGTTTGGAACACAATATCAAATTGACTGAAAAATAGAACATGTGGTATAGGTAAATTGATTTTTAAATTTTAAAAATGTTAATACATTTTTAGTGATTATCCTAGAATAAAATATAAATATATTGATATTAAAAATAAAAATATAAGAATAACATATTTTATTATTATTTATTGTATTACAATAAATTACAATATGATATGTAATTATGTAAACAATAAAGTAACAAGTTTTCTATGAAAAGACTAATAATAAAGAAAAAATATATTTTATTGTTTTAATTAAATATAATTTACTAATAAATATATTTAATGTATAATAATATAAATATTTAGGTTTATTTTTAGTTTTATAAATGTTACAAAATATCAAAATGTCAAATATTAATATTTTATTCCCCCACCTAGCAGAAAAAAATGTCAAAATTAATTTACAATCCTGCATAAATTATTTTTAAATATAACAATCGATAAATATTAAGAAACAAATAAATGACCATTAATTGTTAAGTTTCTCATAAAAAAAAAAACAAACAAAATATTTCTATCCATTTTTTTAGTAAAACAATAAATTAGTGAAAACTCAAATTAGTCAACTAACCCCGTTCTCTAACATCCAATTAGTAATTATAATTCAGTTATGTAAATATTAAAATCATATTTGTTTTATCAAAATCATACTGTTAACATAATATTGTGAATAAATTTTTCAGTTATAATTATTATTACATATTATAAACAAATATATATATACTCGTATATATAAATATTTATTTTCGAAAACCCTTCATTATTGACGAAAATTATTTATTTAAAAATTATCTTATAGTGCCTAAGGTATACTGAAATAAGAACGTAAGAGTATAATTATGTTTTAAATATTATATATCACCATTCACCATATTATATTACTGTATTTTGAGTTTTTGTAAAATAATCAATATCTTTTTCGTAAGTTAAACCTTTTTTGAATAGAAATTGTTCAAAATATTATAGAAAACCAATGGAAAAATACAAAATATTATTACATCTCATAAGTACTGTAACTCGTAGACGATACGATTTTTCCTCAATTGATAGAGCAACAAGAAACTTTTAGAACGCTTTTTCTGACCCAAAAATTGATAACATAATATACTTGCCTAGATAAAATAAAAAAAGTATCTACACACAATATATCTATATGATAATCATTCTAAAACCAATTCTATTCCCATTCACTATTATAGGTATCTACAGTATATCGGAATCTGAAAAATAAAAAAATAAATAAATTCGTACTTTCCATCACCGTGTCGTGATGTAATATTTATATTTTGTACCTATATAATAATGTTATATAATATTACGGTATAGTTTTCACACAAAGTCCATATTACGAAGTTTTTATTTTTTATTTATTTGTTATCAGAATGCCCTACAGGCCGTCCACGACGGCTGATCGATATGATAGACGTGCGTTCTAATAATTCATGCCGGGTTCGGTACCTACCTATATTATGCACTCATATTATACAGATATACGGTTTGTGTTTTAAACATTTATAGACTTACGTATAATAGTTCTTAGGCACGTTAATGGCATTACATATACACCTTATATCTACGAAATGGTAATTTACAGTTATATACTCATCATACATTACACATTATGAAACAGCAAAACGTGATGGTTTTTTTTTTTTCAAATTATATATTAATATTTTTTCGTTGCTTCTATTCACAACGATGTGCCGCCAGATTTCAGATTAATATCATAATATAGTTTATTCATTATTGCGGTGAAGGTACGCATGCTGCCATACCGACAGATTATAATATTAAAGAGTAGATGAATGCACGCGGAATATCATGCATGATGTAAAACGTAATGAAATCATCACTGAAAATTAAATGTTTTTATTTTAATATATATAAAAATATTTTGTGCTTCATGAAATCAATTATAACATTCAATATTTGATGGTTTTTAAACTTAAGTTAATGTAAAAATAATAATAATAATAATAAAATATTTAACATAGGTTTTAAAGCTGACGAGCAATATATAATTTTATGCAAGTGTAATAATGTTAAACCACCGTTTTGAAAGAAAAACTAAAATGTCGAAAATATCAAAACGAAATTTGCATCTGTCAGACACGTCAGCCTATTTTCATAATACGAGGATATCACACGAATACTGTACATGAATAATATACATATTTTCAGTCATAATATTATTGTCTGTTAACTGTAAAACATAATATTATTTAATAACACTAATATAATGACTATAGCGCTTGTTAATAAATAACGGAAAATATCACAATATTATTTCCACGTACGGGTGAAGTACAGCTTTTTTGATAACTTCTAAAATAACAATATAGGAACCTAATAATAATAACAAAGGTTTATACGCATTCCATCGATGTGATAACTAATTTTACTAACCTAACCTAACCTGTGAACGACATAAACGATAATAGCGTGACAACAAAATTATAATAATATTATTATTATTGTTATTAAAATGTACAATTTCATACGTATGTCACTCATAAACAAAGTTATAGTACCCAATACGAGTGTGGTATAAATGTATAATACTATAATAACAAAAAAAGTATTACATAACGATCGTACCGATCGTAGGTAGGTGTGTAATATTATATTTCATTAGTATAATTCTAATATTATTTATTTTCCGAACCGACAAAAGAGTAATTTTTGTTGAATATACGGCCATCATTACTATTATAATTAAAACAATAACTTGATGACAAATATAATGTTTAATTTTAACGAGTGCCTGCTGACGGTATTGCGTTTGTGCCTATGAATTGTTTTATTATTATTATTAATGTTATTGTTATTTTTTTTTTAATATTCCGAAACCGTTCGATACATTTAATGATTTAGTTTTCATAGGACGTGGTACGATTTGGAGTAAAATTAAGTGCATTCGGGTAGAGTATCTATCGAGGCATTTTAGTGTGAAATCGGTGTGGTTTGAAATAATTATTATCATTTTAATTGTACCGATGGACAAAAGGTGCAAAAAATACATTTATTAAAAATAAATAATCAAACTATCAGTTGTGGTTGTTAGTATTTTCGAGTTATTCTTTTGATATATTTTTATTTAATATAACTGTAAACAGCAGATCCCATTTTTGAAATGAATAAAAGTAATCAAGTGTGCTGATCTTTTTTCTACTCCTTTTTGACCAAAGTTCTGGTTTGAGATGTTTACATCCAAACCAATTATACCGTTAGCCTTAAAGATATATTTATTCTCCGATCTGGTTTAATCAGAAAGGACGACAAAGTTGAAACACAAATAGATAAAGTTTATGTGTATAGCATTTTAGTGCTCTTCCGGTATTAAATTAATACTTATGTAGTTACGTATGTGTAAACATTTTTATGTTAACAGTTTTTTGAGCTGTAAACAGATAATAAAAATTCAATTCAATATGTTATTATTAAATTTTCCAAGCTATACTTTGTTGTAACAATATTTAATACTTACACTTAGTATTAGACTTAAAATTATATGAGCTGGACGATTTTCCTCCATAAACCTCACGTGATTTATTTCCGACATCGCTGCAAAGGCCAGATAACTGTAATAAGAAGGATTTTTATTTTTTTTCACGGGAATTCCTTTAACAAATTAATCGAATTCCAACAGATCTCTATGAAATAGAAAATAAAAATAGTTTTATTATTATTGTTAAGGAATTGGAGAAAACTGAAATAATAGTAACAATTTGCATAAATACAGTTTATGTATTATTGGTATTGAAACAGTTAAAAAATTAAACAACAGGTGTGTATAAAATATAATTATTAAAAATTGGCACTGGATACACTGAATATCGTAATAAAAATAACTTTTATTTTAAGAATTTAAAAAAAAATAATAATAATAAAAAAATCCTCGCTTTATTTCTTTTAAATGTATTTTTAATATCGTGTTATGTATTATGTGTTTTATCAACAAATAAAAAAAGAAAAGAGAATAAACAAATTCTTATAATATTATTGTGGTATTTTAAACATTTATATATCATTATAAATTATATATCGTTTAAATTAGTATAACTTATGAGAGATTTTGTTTATTTTATGGACGAATATATATATTTTGTTTTGTCATAAAACTTTATAATTTTACTTTAATATACACTTACTTTAATTTTAGGTAGTTATCAAACAAATAAAAATATATTTTAAATACATTTGTTTTATGATAACGTGATACAAACATAATAAATCATATTGACGTATTATTGTTATTTGTAGTAGTAATCGAACAAGTTTAAACTATTTTCAGTGGAAATTTTGTCGAGATCTACTCGTAGATGGTTATATATAACTTATTATATGAATTATTTGGTTTTTAAACAAAGCTCTTGCGCGGATGTATGGTGTATGCATGCGTTGCATCGTAACATCAGCAAAAAGCAAACAAAAAGGAGCAAAGCACATTTTAGTATAAAAGTCATAATAGTAATGGTAATATCTGTGTATAATATTAAAGGGTCGTTTTTATATTTTACCCGCAGGAAGTGGCCGTGGTTATACGCCCTCGTACTGGATTGACCACTATCCGCCCTCTTTACTACTATAACATTATGTTATAATATGATCATAAAGTTGTTTGCGATAAATCTTAAAAATCGTATTCAGCTTATGAAATAATAATCGACATATTATTTCTGAAGAACGATACCGTCTAATAAAACATTAAACATTTTATTCATAAAAGAAACATGCTTCGTTTTATAGATGTCTTTTCATTGTGTCCGTGATATTATTATAATATTATAGAGAATAGTTATCGTGATGAGTATTTCAACCAGTATAGTTTTTCTAATTTATTTTTTTTTATGACAATCATTGTCTTTAACTGGGAAGACGTAAGTTGTTTTACAGTAAAAAATTACACATTTAACGAATGGGACAGAGTCTTCAACGCTAATATAGAATAATGGAAGAGACGAAAAAAGAGCAATACAATTAAAGTACATAATTCGTGCTTTAACTTTTTGTATTTTATTTTTTGACAGCGGACGTTTACATTTTTTTTCCGAGAGTAGTGAAAAGAGTAAATTTATAGTATAATAACATTTTGGGAATATCTTTATCTCAAAGTATACATTAAATTAATATAGTACGTTCTTTTTAGTGCTTTTACATATTATAATATATTTATATACGTCGTATATTATTATATTTGAATTATATGATTTATGTTTTATGTAAAATAGAATAGGAATAATATCCATCACAGATACAAGTATTCGATGGCAACTGAAATAGCTAACGTGATTTTGTGTGTTTGTATTCTGTCCATTTCGCGACAAAACACACATCATCAATAATTGTCTGTCCATGTCGAGCGGTAGTCGACTGTGGATTATAATAATTCATAACCAAGTTGAATATATTTTTGATGAATATTTGAAACGGCCGTCCCACGATCTGAATTCAATTAATTATAGGTTGACATGATGTGCTAAAATTGTGATCCAGTAGTTTCATATGGAATTATGTAATTACAGAGCATTTGCATGTATTGTAAAATTATTAATTTTACACCTGTTATTGAAGAATATATTATTTGTGAATATTTTGATTTTTCTTAACCACATATTCTAACATTCTTCACGGAGGAGATATTTTTTTGTTGTCTATAGCAAAACTTCTTTTAAACTAGTGAAGTCACAAATTCTGATTTTGAAGAATAACTGTTTAACTTGTTTTTTTTTCAATGAACTAACCCGAACTTCACACAAAAATTCAAAAAAGTTCAATAAATGAAAAAATAATTTTCACAATTTTTAAACAAATCAAGCAGAAATGTTGATTGCATTAGTGTATATTTGGAAAAATCTATTATATACAAATAGATTGGTTCAAAAATTTAAAGATTTCATTACACCTACTACTAAAAATTACTGTGTAAGATGTTAATAATTATAAATTTGTAATAATTTTCTACGATATAATGTCATTATAATATTATATAATATACATATATACCTGATTCGTAGGAAAAAAATAGTTAACTGTATATTATAATATATACACACTCATCAAGGCAACCGTCCTTATATTATGGTGAGTCACCCTCTATTGCTATACACAGGACAGTCATATATGGATAAAATATTATAATTTATATTTAATATATATATATTTATGTATATATCGTATACATATAGTACATTTTCCATTACACTTTTCGAACGTCATTCATTTGGTCGCCCCGGTCGCGACGTCCCCTTTGGGGATCGCATCATTAAACATTATTGTTGGCTTCATTATTTGTAATATATTTCAAGTTGGTGTACATTCTGGTGTGAAACTTTTTCTCCCTCCGAGCTCGCACGTTATTCATTTTGCACGTAAAATTGAAACGTTTCATAGGTCATAGTATTTTTCTCTCTGTTTGCACACTAGTATGTTTATTATTTTTTGTATGATAATAATTATCATAGATCATCATTAAGAACACAAAACGTAACATAACGACGTTTAGATATATACATATATATTATATATATCTTTTGTTATATGGTATAATTATTTTCTTCCAACACACATTTTTAGGTTTGATATGAATATGTAAGTTCATTAAGAAAAAATTCAAGTATATAATATAATAATGTATTTCCCATGTGTTCAAAAACCAAAACGCGTGAAAAAAAAATTCAAAATTTAGAGGTTAACATTAGATTACCTAATGTTATATAAGTCATATTCTGTTATTACTATTATTTTATTATCTGTACACCATAAACTTAATTTAATGGTTCATACATGTTCATATTTATTGATTTCATAAAAGCTATATTTAAAAATGTATATAATTAAAAAAAAACCATAAAACCATAGTATAACCACAAACAATATATAGTACCTAACGTATCGCAATACGATATGGTGTCGAATAAACGTCTATGACATATTATTCTCGCTTTAAACGTTCTACGTCGATTTTTCATTCACTGTTTCGTTTTTTTTTTCGTATTTTCTTCTCTACACATACAATATATACTACTAAACTCGTATATACTGCTATGGAATGCAGTTATAAATGTAATATATACAGCACGTGATCACTGTAGTATTTATTTTCATTGTATAAATGAAATAATGAAAAAAAAAGGCAAAAAATGTACCGTGCCGCGCTGCATCAATACGAGAGCAACTCGGCACGGAAACGTCGCGAGATTAATCGTATCAATTCGCCGAGGTGTCGTTGAAAGACAGTTTTTGCTTGCCACCCGGGAAACTTTCGAATCACTACCACGTCGAAGGATTACACATATATAGTTATAACGGTGGTACAGTACCGATTCCGCTAAATGTATTACATTACTATTATTATTATTATTATTACGATAGACTTTTTCTTTTTACCAAATTATTGTCGTTCGAAAAATTTGAAAAACACCACGATAATGTTATAACTTATAACATATAATTATATACTTGAAAACGCCCACGGTGTAATGTCGCAACCACGATATTCTTAATAAATTGGATAACTCACGCCACCTTTATAAAATATTAAATGCAACAAATGAAAAAAAAAACAAATCAAGCAAAGCCCGACGACGCCGCCGCCGAGTGATATACAGTTGGGATTTCTTCCCCTACGTCATGTAAATGTCATTAATATTGAGCTCGGATGTTATTGTAATAAAAACAAAAAAATATATCGATCGCATCTATACCACACGTAACAAAAGATTGAACTCAGTTTTACTTCAACATTGCTATAGATTTTTATTTCATAATTATACTCTTTTGTAATAAAAAATAACCAATCAATAGACTATGAACATTTGATTGGTACTTATTCACATAAATTTAACGATTTAAGAATATTTACTTTTATATTTTTATATTCAAATATATTTTTAATAATACCGTATTAAATAAATTTAAGTTTTTTCTCAATCCCCAATTATTACTCTTAATCACATAACCATCTAATGTTTATCAAATAAAAACACAAAAACAAATAATAACAAATCTTTTGAACATTGAATACGCTTATATTACTGTTTCATTGCATGCACATGCTCTAATAGTACTACTACAACTGATGTTATTTAAAGTCACAAATTAACTATTTATTACGCTTGTATGATGAATTATATTCAGTAGTTTATTCGTCAGTATAATATTATTGTTATAATTTTTAACAAGCAATCGACGAACCAGTAAATCGACCTCAGTATTTTAAAAAAGGTTATGTAAGCATAGTTTAGTTAAATTATTGTTTGGTTAACTGCTAGTTACATAACTGATTTAGTTTATTACGAGATAAATACGACAACTAACGCATTTATAGCAGCATACCGTTTTTCCACTCCTATCGTTTTGGTGGTGAATTCTAATAGTGAACTAGGTTCACATCATCAAAACTTTTTTTTTTTTTTATAGCCTTGGTAAAATATTATCAAATAATTGTTTCATAATAATATTGTACATAATACAGAATACGATCAATATGAAAATATACGTTTAATTCTTAAATTAGTATGTCTGTGAATCGTTTGTAAAATATGTATATATATGTTTATTATTATTAAACTTAAGAAATAAACACGAAATAAATTATTTATTTCTATTTTATTAGTTGATTCAAGTGATAAAACTTAAAAAAAAAAGTGATAGAATAAGTTTCGGTTACACATTTCTATAATACGTGTTTACATTTTATTTATGTGCAATTTTTCCGGGTTGGACTTACAAACAATATCAAGAATTTAGCTACAGGCATTATTTATACAGGATATTTTATCCACATATTATACCTCGAACTTTTAGGACGGCTTCTGGAACTTTCGGGATCTAAGCCATTCAATGTCGCTTCTTTCCCTCAATCATGCCCACGGTCTTGTTTACAACGTTTCTGCGAAAAGCGATTCACCGATCACGATTTCATATAAAATTCTAGATGTGGTTGGACAGAGGGTTTCGAGAGTTATAATAGCGTAGTCTTATACATTCTTAAACGGTTTTGTAAAATGATGTCGTATTATCGGTACGATACAATAATCATTAATCATTTTTCTAAATTGAGTTAGTGGCGAAATGGCGATGGGGTGGCACCGGGATGCGAAATAATGTACATCTTGGACGGGCACGGGTCGCTAGACGAATTATTGGCTTTCATACTATTTTTAACCCGTCCACCTCCAGCACAGCATATAACAATATATAACTTCTAATCTATAATACAATCTACAGTTGTACAGTATATATAATATAATGTGCGCACGACGCGTATTCTATATTTTTATACAACAAAGAGATGAGCGCCATCAACGATATTTGTTCGCACACGCAGTACGGCAACACATCAATAATATGTAATTTACTCGTAATACTATATCGTGAACACGATTAACATGTATACCCAGTGGACTGAAAATAGTCACGTTGCTGGGTACAAATAGAGGTTGGCGAGTAGTGGAATTTGGAAATTTAAACGTCACAATTGATTCAACACGGCTAGACGAAGCACGAATGTGCAGGTATTGGTACTTACTACTTATGTTATGATCACTGGGTTATATACGTATTTCGCACTTTCGAGTATTCAGGGGGTGAGACCGCCGTCCCAATGAATCCCAATAATTAAAGTAAATAATTAAGTCAAATATAAACCTCCACATCCGCCCTCCATTAAAAAAAATAACGGTCCTATTGATTTTAACGAACGGCCGTTGTTTAATTTCCAATTTGTGATTTTCCGTTTTTGGTTTGACACGAAAATATAAATAAATATAAATCGAAGTGCAACCAAATATATTATAATATATATATATTTACGCATTGCATAATTATTTTTGCAAATTTGTTAAACGGAAATGTGTTCACTCCGGGTCATCTCCCTCGAAAAAAGGGGTAACGAATAATAATTAATAAAATGCGAACAATCGATTTTCTCAGCAAAAGTCTGTTTTCTAAGTTTTTTTTTTAGTGAGATAGCGAAAAGCAGACGGTGAGCTAGTTGATACGCCAAAAACGAAAAAAAGGTCGTGTAATATATTATTATTATTATTATATTCTGTCGGGTTTTATTAAAATCCCAACGCAACTGTTTGAATGTAACAAAATCATGCAGCAATGGGAAGTATAGACAGTAGCGCGTTATTGTTGGCGAAAAAATACTTGGAGTGCATTTCGTTTACGGGGCGAAACATACAATTTTGCTTTCATCTTTTGTTGTTTGCGCAGGCGAGTATTGTGCAAAGCCCATCCGTTTTAATTGTTGGCCGTTTACCAGATGACGGTGCGTGAAATTGATTCCAAATTCTCACACTGCACATCAGGCGAACGAGCACACGTATACACACACACATTTACATACATACATGTATAAACGCAAAAAAAATCGTCAGAAAACGTGAATAAATCGTTTTTTTTTCTTTAATTATTATTGTTCTTTAGCATATATACACGATTCTAAACCCCCAGACTATACCTGCTCATATACGTATATGCTTGAATACTATACGGTTACGGTTCGTATCGGAATATCGTTTAAAACTTATTTTTATTTTATACACCATTCAATACGAACCGTCCACCGTCGACACAATGCGTTTTTAACGAGAACTCGAGCATTTTATGCGTTTTACGCTCACCAAAAAAACTGAACAATACGAGTTAGAACGACACCAGCGGACCGACCGGTGAATACAAAAGATTTTTTGAAAAAAATAAATTTAAAAACCACTTCGTAATTTAATTGATAATTCATAGCGATCCGAGTTACAAGAAATTAACGACAAGCGTTTTGCGTAATAGACTTACTTACACAATTAAATATGTTGTATAGTAGTATTATATTCTATTGTAATATTATATTTATTAGTGAAAGTTGATTGTGTATAATAAATAATAATGAATCAATGAAACCAAACTTTTCCATGAAGTGATTTTATCGATACATTCCTTTGATTGACTTTTAAAATAGAGCAATGGATAATTTTCATTTGTATAATATTATTACAATTGTAAATCGAAAACTATAATTATGTAATATAAAAAGTTCATTATTTCTTCATGTATTCGTAAATTAACTTTAATAAATTATAATGATAATTTGCAATATCATTAAAAGGTTTAATCATTTTTCCTTCGATTTTTTTACATGGAAATTGTTGAAAATTACAATAATTGTTTTAACTACATAAAAAAATAAATTATACTAAATAATATTGTATTTGATATTGGGTTATTTGCGAAAAATATGTACACCCTATTTTATTTAAAAGTTTAATTATTTTAAATAAGATTTTTCATTATTTAAAAACACTCACTTTTATAATTTAAAATTCTTGACATTTTTGTACTTTTAAGAGATGTTTTCAGTTTTGTGAATATGTAAAATTTTAATTTTTCGAATTAGATCTTAACTTGTTAACTGTAAATTATTTAGAACATTATCAGAAAATGTGTTATGATGGTTAAAGGAGAGGTTTTTATTTAAAAAATAGAAATTTTTAACTTCATAAGAGATTTATTATAATTAGTATTAGCAACTTGAAGACTTTAATTAATGTGGTATTCAAATTAATTTAAAAATTACAAAAACCAGAATCGGAATTTAGTGTCAAAATTATTATTAATACTTTGTTTTATTTAATGAAATAGTCGTATAATTACTTTGATGGTAAATGTAAAGAATGATGATATATTATAATACATTTTAATATTTAAAATATTTATAAATTCCAATATTTTCATTAATCTAATATTATTTTTATACCATTATTATATCTGTTTAATATATATAATAAATATATAAAATGTACAATAAGAAAAAAAATGTAACTAATATTAAAACCCATGATTTAATTAGATTTTTTTCATCTGTGGTATAAATTCACTGAAATTTGAAATATTGATGTGTTTATTAGTATACATTGTGCTTGTCTAGACGGTTTGTTTCTTTGGTTGGCCAAAATCTCATTTACGCGCAGCAAAGTTAACATGACCACAAGTTACAGAAGCGAAGAATTGTTTTTCCGGACATACATTTCTGTATAGTTTTGGAACTTTATCAGACAGAGGTATCTTGGAGTCACTTTTAAACTTAGTTTCAGTATGTTACTCCGGAGTTGTCTTTTGGTCTGATAAAACGAGATTTTGTAGTTAATTGTATTAAAACAATATAATAAGTCATTGTCATTTAATTTAATGACTACCGAATGTCTACACGCATGCACCGGAAATATTCTGTAGGGATAGTGTATCAAAAGTCTACGACAAATAATTTAGCAGATTAGAGCAAATCAATTGCCACCCTATAGTAGTAGTTGCCCTTAGTGCTGACAATGGCATAATGGACTATTATTGAAACAATATGATGATTTATTAATTCTATTGAATCCAAAATCAATTTTAATTCTTTCAAACTTGTCTAGTTTTCATTAAAACAGTGTATTTATACTAATGTGTTTTATGGTTGAATCGATGTTCTGTACTGGGCGATGCGTACACAGCTCTATTATACATTTTATAATACTGTAAATAGCACAAACAAAATATCTTACGGAACAGAAAAATATTATTTTGTCCTCTTATTATATATATATATATTTATTTATAGGTATCTGATGTACAAGTATTTGGAGCGTAAATCGTTTTTAATGAAGAATGATAAAAAAGTCAATGAACACCTTACGATGCATCGGATATCATAATATTAATATAACGTTATCATTCAGGGTTGTACCTACGACACGTTTTGTATTCTCAGTGTATTTTGATAAATATCTCAGAAATCGCGCATAGGTAATTCGTTTTGAGTTATATCGTATAATGACAGTTTGAGGTTTCTAGCGGTGCATATCTAATACGTACGTAGGCGACTATAGAAGATATCCAGTAACCGTTCGAATGCATTAAGCTGACCCACGAAACGCAATGAATCACACGTATATGCATTATACCTACTTGCGATTTCGTCCTGCTGCAATGTTTTAACTCGGATTTATCGTTAACGCTAAAATATTATTATTATGATATTATTTGAGTATTAATCCCACAAGCGCGTTCGTTGTGGGTCAACAAATCGCTATAATATGTTTACCGAGACTGTCTGTGTAACGCCTTTTGTGTAAGTGGTCTTCTAAAACTATAATGACGTCTATATTGTATGCACGCAGACGGGGCGTATATTATATCGTACATGTTATAGAGGCTATCGTGTGAGGTCAAATTATTCACATACCAGTAAACTAGCTCGCAAGTAGTTTTGGTGCTGCGAATCGGAAACCTTTGATATTGCGGATATATTGGACGACTCGCAGTTTATTTGCAATGTACATACTATGTGTTTGCATGTAATGTATTTGTATACCACGAGGTGGTAGTGCGAGTCTGTTGCTGGCAAATAATACGGTGAATTTTCGAATATTATCGCATCGGGATACAACCATTGCATCACTGATTGGGTTTTCAAGAATTGTATTTAGTGGGGGTTATGATTCCAATGCATGTGAGATGTAACCACAGTCAAACGGTATTAACTGAAATATAAAGTGGTTTTTTTTTAGTGCTATTATGTGAAATTATAGATTAAAACTTAAAATATTACAATAATTTTGAGTATCTACTTCAAAAAAAAAAAAAATAAATAAATAAATATTTAATTAGATTTTATTTCTATACTACGTGTTTGTAAGGAAATGTTTTTTTATAGACAATTGAATATTATAATATTGTTGAATTTGATTTATTAACTGGTAAAATTTTGTTATTACGATAATATGAAAGTACAGGTAATTATTGTATATCTCTTAGTTCTGTGCTACTCAAAATCTCAATACATATATAATACACAATTTAATGATTTTTGTCACTATAGACATTTGTAGGATATTATAAATATTTAGACATTATAACTTTTGATATGAATAACATTATACAATAATCGTTTTTCTCAATTAATAAAAAACATTAATTCAGCCTACATTTAAGTTTCAATATTTCAGTATACTATAATAATTGTGGAATTATTTAAAAAAAAAATATATTACTGATCTTTGATACTTTTATATTTCGTTATTAAAATTTTAAATTATTTGGTATAAGGTGAGCGATATATTGTATTGTCAAATTTTTTATCTTATGAGTATATTAGGCAATATCATTTTAGTATCAAAAAGAAAACAACCCAAAATGATCATATTTTATACAAAATATAACTATTGATATATATTGTATTCCCTACATAAAAAAAAATAAACACTTAAAAACACGTATGCGTAATAATATAATATTATATATTATATTTTAAATTTATTGTTTGAAATAAATCACACATTTTCCTATTGGTATATTTTTTTTTTTTTATATAGTGTTTATTATTACTATTTACTATACATTATTTACTCCAAAATGTAAAATCAAATCATCATAAAAGATAGTTTTTAGTAAACAAAAGTCAAAAAGTAATAAGTCTTCGACTTATTTATGTCGACTATATATAATAATGGTGCAGGTTGGTTGGTATAAATTTGTTAACAAGCCAAGTGTACGTCCAACAACATTGGATTTAATGACACTTCATTTGACGGCTCTTCTTACACAAATAATAGGGAGTTAAAGATTGGATACCACTAGACATTTTGTCGAAGCCACGTTCAACAATGTATTTTAATGAGCACTTATTCCATACCTTTTGTATAATAATATATTATGTTATTAACCATAGTCGTATCGTTCAGTTTGTCGGTTAAATTATTTCTCCGAAAAGTCAACAAATATTCATAATGATTATGTGCTGCATTGTAAACGCAGAAATTCACGATCCGTGCAATATAGGTTATTATTTTCGTCCCACGAAATACAGTCATTCAACAATTTATCCAAAACAAAATACTAATATTGTTGATTAAATATTATATTGACATATCTGTGTCAACTATAAAACAAAACAAAAAATAGTGTTAATTGATTTTTATTACCATGCATAATATTATACTTTTATGCATTAATAATTTATTTCACAGTTTTTTACACCATACGCTGATTTAGTGGGTAAAGTTGTTTTGTACGTAAATATAATAAAATGTCGGTGCAAGTTCCGATACTGAAGACTTATTTATGCGATAATACTTAGAACGTAAAATAATTAAAAATTATAGGAATTTTTTTCCTGGTTAATAAATCACCTTATTATTAGATGTATAATGCTTATTACAATATTTATGTTATATATATATATATATAAAACAATTAAATAAAAAACAGGGATTACTAACGTATTACTGAAACTTATTAAAATTAAAACAGAATATAAACTAAACAAATAAATAAAACACTGATAATCAAAATTTATGTTATTTTATTAGAAAAAAAAGTTTAGTTTATCATATTATTTTAATATGTTTAAATTAAGATTAATATGTCAACTATCTTTTGGTATATTATGTAGTTAATATTATTATTTTGTGATGACAAAAAAATGTTTATCGATTGAATATTATTTTACCTAGTTCAAAATAATGAATAGTTTTTTCATGGCTTTTTAGTAACACGGGAAAATTATATTAGGTAACTAAAAAGTTAGCGGGGACACCAAATGTATATTTTATTTATGACGGAAAGCTACACTTTTGTTAATATTTATATAATATATTTCTGTTATCTAAAAATAAGTTTTTAATACTGAAAATAATAGCTTGGGTTTTTTTTTTTAGGAAGTACAAACTTTGTTACGTACATTATAAATATTTTTCATTTTTTTTTTTTTTATTCTGAACCCAATGGTATGATATGATTTATTATTTACTAATATATTGAAATACACTTCTATGTGAGCTAAAATATTAATTTAATATTTGATTGAAAATATTAAATGATACGAAAAAATTCGTTTGCGAAGATGTCATCGTCACGTAGTAAATTATACAGTAGTTTTTACATTACAATGCGCCGAGCTCCTTTACAGTATTATATTGTATCTATAAATAAAAATTGTCGCCAAGGAAGATGGCTATTTCGTGATACCGTCACACAAGACAGAGACGGTTTTTGATTAATTTTCTCTGGACTTATATATTATATATATAATAATATTATATAGGTTTTATGTATTTATATATATATATATATATATATATATATATAACAGCGTTTCGATTACTCGAGTGTAAAGCAATATTCAACCGGGGTGCTTTAACTCGCCAAAGGCCGTTTAGCGAAAATGTCCACTTACCTAAAGTGGGCACGGTCAAAAGTGTTTCTAAAAGCGTCCCGCAGTATTATAGTGTCGCCGCTCCGTTTTCGAAGGACCGTCAATTAAATCGCTTTGGACAGCTGCTGCCACGGAAAGATGCGATGCGACGACCAGCGCCGATTTCCTACAAACTCATTACGCCAAATCAAACTCGACTTTGCAAAGTCGTTTACCAGACGGCGCGCGGCGACACCACGGTGTTGCAGAGCAATACTTTATTGCAGCACTCCGCTACGAAAACAAAATCGTGGGTCTCAAGCTTTTAATCGTTATTGTATATTTCATTAACTCTTTTTTGTTCGTACCAATTGTGTTTTTCACCTATGAGTATTTATTAACTTGAGAAAAAAACTCTACGCAGTGCTCGAGTCGGAAAAACAATAAAATATCGACGCAATAGAATCTATAATGGGAAACGAGTTTTTCCAAGAAAAAAAAAATAATTATTTCTGACCTCTCAGAATATTCAAGACACTTTCAAACAAATAACTAAAAACTATTTAAATTTAAAAGCAGTTTAGGTACATTTTCCTGTTAAATTAAAACTCATATAAATGAATATCGAAATGATTTTCATGCAGTCGGTGTACATTTTTTGCCAATCATTAGATTGCAATGATAAAATTATATTAATAATTTGATTTTTTTGTTTTCGAGTCTTGATGGAGAGAGAGAAAAAAACACGATTCAAAAGTTTCGTTCTGGAAGTATTATTTGGAAAAATCGGTTAAACAATTTCATGTAGATTTGTAATGTACGTAGGTATATAATATAATATATATATATATATATTAATATGTGCGTACAGTATGCACACTGCATAATAGCGTGTGGTATATGAAAATATTCATTACTGCGAGCCAGTCTCAGCATTTTCTGATTTTTTTTTTTTAGAATTAGCTTACTAAAGGAGTCAACCGACCGTCGTAGGAGCTTCTGAAGGGATCGTATAATGATTCGAGTATTGTTTCTTGCTGTATAGGGGTTGTTCAATGACGTTTAGATTGCAGTTACACTTTCTCTGGCAATAGCTCGACAACATCTTTAATTACGCGATATTCTACGAAAAGGGCTTTGGTCACCTTTAATAAACATGTAATTTTGCCCAAGACATAGGTCATTGAACAAAAGGTGTGTTCATTTCTCACAACACCCACATCCACCTAACTATCACTATGGCCTACGGTATTTTGTGCCTTGAGACACGGTCTTTGCAGAGCGTCATATTAACCGCCTTGAGAGACCCGGACGTAACGTACTCGATGAGATATGTAAACGCATATTATATATATATATATTTTTTTCTACTTTGGTTGATCAGTAATGCATTTATTGTTTTAATTCTATTGAATATAACACGTTGTATAAGACAACATTATTTCGAACAATTATATCACGAATGATGGTTAGGAATAGTTTCGTCGTTAAATGTTTAAAGTTTCATTATTTTGTTACTCTGAAACACGAGTGTATATTCATTTCCGCTAACATTCTACAATTATAAATTATAATATGGTAAAAGTTGCTCGTGAATTCATGTAAACTATTTATACCCTTTTAACGTGGCTAACATAATTAAACTGAAATCGAATAGGTCAACTTACACTAAAATACCTAATTTATGTATCATTGCATATTTGTTGTGGTTAATTCAAGTTTAAAAAATACATAGAATTACAATACTCCATTATTATAGAACATTACATCATTGGTTATAAATAATATAAATGATTATATTATATACGTATTAATCATAATATACACTGTTATTTATCTTATTCATAAAATCATAAACGTGCATCGATTATTTTTACTGAAAAGTATTTTAAATGTCAACATTTTTTTTTTTTTTTTTTTGAATCAATGAACATAATGTAACATGACGTATAATATTAAGAAGACGTGATACCCACATGTGTTAAATATCTGTCTTATACACGTGTAACGTGGTTAAAAAGTATTTTGCACGGCACAACATTACTGAGGTTTTTTTCATTTAATTATTAAAAATTATTGCTTACTACTATCAAAAAAATAAAAACGCTACATCACAGGTAAAGTTCTTCTCAATGCGATTTAAAATTTTGGTAATTTTGATATAAATATCGAGTGAGTAATTTTTTCCCGCGCAAAATACTTTTTAACTATGTTAAGCGTGTATAAGACAGAGACAACACATGCGGTTGTCACGTCCTCTTGAATTGTAATATTTTAAAACTATATTAACAAAAGTTAAATAGAAACAAAACAAATTAAAATTTATATTTTACTATAGTTTATATCTAGGTTAATAAATTATATAAACATTATAAACAGTCAAAAAACTGTATTATAACCGAAAACGAGTTTAAAATCTAGATTAATTGAAGCAAAAACCAAAAATTCTTTAATTATGATTACTTAATTTCATCAATACACATGCCTGTACTAAAAGATTCTTTTATCATTAAAAGTGACAAAACATTCAAAATCTAAAGTTCATTATTTAATATGTGAATTCTTAAAGATATATACACCATATTTTTTACTTAACATTTTTTATTCTTTATTATGGCAAAAATTTTTGAAAATTAAATAATTTATATACAAAAAAATAGTGAAAATGTTAATATTTAAAAAAAATTAAAACTTGTGCAAAACTAAATTGCAGTTTTTTCATTTAAAAGAATTTATCTATATTCTATCAAATATGACCCAAATAATAAAATATAATAATTATAGTTTAGATAAAGTCTATCTCCAATTAGTAATCGAAATGTATACTAACATTATTATATTAATGATTAACATCATTGTTAAAAAAATAAAATCGATGACTTAATTCTGAGGTGACCATAAACTATAAACTGATGTTTTTGTTCCAGGCTAGTTCGAAGCAATATTATATAATAACTTATGTCAAACCCTTAAATATATCCAATAACTTCTATTATATTAAGTAGAAAATATCGTGTTGGCAAAATATTAAATAGCTGTTTAGTTTTGTTTAATTTTGTTGTGTCGTAATTAGTAACTGGGAAATAGAAGAAAACTTGGCAAGACAAAAAAAATTGTTTGTTGTTGATCATTTATAGAAATTAAAACAACACAATTACCGAGACATAAACTTTATAACAAATATCTGTTGATGCCATGAAAAAAAAAAAATTTTAATTACATTTTAGGCCACCAGATTTATTTTACATCAACTTTTCATCTTTTGCAACCCTACGTGAAACTTTTATTCACCTAAAAATTCAAAATAATAATATTTTTTACCAAGTGTTTTTATTATTGCAATTCGTTACGTTTCTTTTATTCGTATCCCGTACTCTTTTTGCGCTCTTGCACGATTCACTCTTATCTTGTAAAGGGTAGTTTACTTATTGTTCATTCGACTTCAGAAGTTATAAAACCGTAAATACATAACTTAAATAAGTCTCCTATTTATTTTAAACACAATCTAAAGTTTTCAAACTAATTTTATTGTATTATTCACAATTAAAAATATGATATTAATTTAGTATGTACATTATAAATTCATCTGTCGTAGCCGTAATCAGATGAATATATTTATCAATTTACCTTAATCTCAAATTAAGGTATTTTATTAAAAACTTTGTCAATAATTAGTTAAAAATATTACACTAAGAGCAAAAAATACAAAAACAATAGTTCATTAAATAATCATAATTATGTTAATTTAAAATGTCTACGAGTATAATCAATACACGATAATGGACATATGATATGTCTAAGATTGATTAAAATAAATTATAATTTGTAGATAAGTTTTTGTTTATTTATTTGCGTTAACATTTACAAATATTGTAATTTACAATAAGCTCATACTATAAACTAACTGAAATGGTCCGTATTTATTGTCTTGTTATAATATTGTGAATCTATTATGTGATTTTTATATTTTTTCTGTGTATTTTTTTTCTAACTTTAAGTTGATAAACAATTAATAATTATTCTAAAAATAAATTTAAATTTAATCATGTTATTTCTATTAAGTTATTATAATTTTAAATCTTATTTTTATTAAATAATATAAACCAATGTAATAAATTGTTTCAAAGTGAAATAACAAGAATGTGTTTTGTTGTAAAAGTTAAATCAATAATAATAAAATATATATATTTATCCACAAATTATTAGATTCATACTAATTTTTATGTGACATGGTCTGAGTATATCATTATCAATGCATCACATAACCGATTTATTACGAGTAGAGTGATTTATAAACATTAGTCGACTACAATATATAATTTTAATTTATGCATTCATCGTCTACACAATAATTGATTCAATAATATTTGTAAGGGGCAGTGTGGTGCAGTGGTACACAAGTTGGCCACGACGCGCGCAGTCACCAGTTCGAACCCGGCTCAGTGCAAAAAATATTCTGCAGAATTTTCTGTAG
>VUJU01002952.1:0-30992 GCA_009835225.1 Aphis craccivora | reverse complement strand
TTTGGCATCCTCTTTATAGTTTGCAGGTGTTCACCCTGACATATCGCGCATTTGGCGGGAAGATTTCGAGGCTTTAAACATGCTGAGGTGATGTGATGCTCAGCACATCGAACGCATCTTGGTGTATGTACACAGTACGTTTTAGTATGACCGTACTCCTGGCAATTCAAGCACTGTACTAGGTCACGTTTTTTATATGGTTCTTCGATTTTTACCTTGGTATGAAGTTTGTGGCTTATATGGAAGATGTCTTTATTTAACTCGGAAGGTTCAAGGTCAACGAAGAATATTGGAAGATTTAGTTTTGTAGTCTTAATATGTGGGACATTTGTGATTTGTCGTACTTGAAAAACGATTTCTTCTAAAGCTGTTCTGATTTCTGCTGTATTCGTTGTTGGGTGAAGATTTCTTATAACTATGCGGTAGGCTTTGTCTTCTTGCATTTGATAGGTGTGAAATTCGGCTTCTGCACCTTGTAAGAAGTGGATGATTTCTCTTTAGGTTTCTGGATTTTTCGTTTGAACTTTAAGGCTGTTAATGCTTGATTTAAATGTAAAGTTTTCAGGACCCACAAGGCCTATGAGTTTCGAGCGTAAACTTACATAGTCAAATTATAAGTCATAGTCATAGTCATAGTCATAATTATTTTGACTATTATTCAGTCAAAATTCAGTCAAGGTTTAGTGTTATTATGTCAACATCGATTAGTTCAGTTTGCGATAGAACTTCAAATCGATTTCTTGAAATAAATAGTTTTTTGTGTCCGATGGTAATTTTGGTTGGAGAGCTTGGCTTTGAGGAACTTGAGAGGTTTCTTTTTTCGGCTCGCTGTAGCCAGCCATCGTTATTTGGACTAATTGTATTATTTCGTGTGGATGAAAGGCTCGCGTTGGAATTATTTGTTGATATGTTTAGGCAAGCATCCTGCATAATGGTTTATTAATTTTTATTATTATTATTAATATTTTTATTTTTAATATTAGTTTTTGCATTCGGCGATAGTGATATGTTTTTCACGGTAACAAAGGTCGCGCACCGCGCTGCGCGACATTCGCGATAATGCGACAGTTGTACAGTAATTTGGGTATATAGTATAATAAACCATAAGCATATATAAATTTGAGAAAAATTTGAGCGTATATACCGAGATCATAGCGGTATTAACGGAGCGGTGGAAAGGCGTGCGTGTGCGTTAGGTACGGCTGCTCGCACGATACTAATTTGTGAACATAATCCGAAAAAATAGAAAGATTATAACATATATAATAACATAAATATTAATTAAATAATAAGTTAATTATTTATGACTATTTAAACAAATGCAATTTTATCATAATGAACTGAACCTCATTCCAAAGAATTTTATTGTATCAATATTTTTAATATAATGTATTACGCAATTATTAAACTTACTGCATTACAAATAAGATTAAGTAAATATTAGTTAGGTAGGTATTCAATTTTTTTTATTTCCAATATGTGTTTTTTTTTTTTTAATTTATAAATAGAATAAAACACCTATGTAATACAAGAAATTAACATATTATTCCTAAAACATTTTATCATTTATTGTGGTTAGATACATTTTCTGAACAATATGGTTTTAATAAATTTTCAAGTAGTGAATTTTGACTACCCCCTCCCCTTCACCGAAGACTGGCTGTAATACAAGTGTAAAAAAAATACGAAACATATATCAATCATAGATCAAATTTACTTAAAGAACAGATTTAATTGCAGGTTATATTATATCTAGGTTAAGTATTTCTAATTTTGATCTGCAAGTCGCATTATACGATATTATGTTATACCTACTTCTTGTGATATCGTAATTTATCTTATACAAATGTAATAAAAATATGAAACATATATTTTTATAGGTTTTCGGATGTTAACACCAATTTTTCTTCTCAATCCGGAATTTCTGCAGATGCTACTCTCTATATGATGTAATATCAAGTTGCATAATATTATATAACTTCCACGTCGTTTTTCAAACAGTTAAACATGGATCAGCCTTTGAACAATATTTAGTATCGTCACAAATGAAAAACAATATAAATTTCAACGCATAAACAATTTTGAAAAAAAAAAATGAACAAAAGGTAATTTAAACACTGAAAACCAGAAAAACAAGTGATATAAAAATAAGAAAAAGGGGGGGGAAAAGCACATTGGCAGTGCAACACAGTAAACTAGCCTGGGAAATACGAGATGGCGAATTGGTGCAAGATACGAATTTACCTACTATGAGCCACTGATCACCTCTGCAGCGTCTTCACGACCGGTCACACGGGAAGACGAGGGCCGCGAGATCGTTTTGCTCGGGCGAGCGATGCGACGATCACCAAGCGAACAGTAACAATCATCCCTTGATGGCAGACGAAAAGTGCGCGATGTCTTGCACGCTTCTGACGGCGGTGCGGATGACGATTCTTCGACGGACGGTGAAGACCAAAACGGCACGGGATGAACGAAGAAGATTTGAAGATGTGGAATTGATGGCGGCCGCCGGAGACACTACACGGCCGGCTACGGGATCGTCTCGGACGAAAAATAGAGTTCGACGAACCACTGTCCACTCCCGTAAGGTCTTGCCGATGACTTCCCTCAGACGGCCTCGTCTATCGTCCAATAGCAGGTCGCGGAGTCACGCGGCGCTCGGACCACGGCTACTCAACGCGTGACTCTGTCATCGGACGACAGACAAGGCCGTCTGCGTGTAGTCAGGAGCGTAACATTATACTAACTAACCTTACTTACCTAACTCAACTCTTTTTTTCGTCCAGAGGCGATCCGTAGCCGGCTGTGTAGTGTCTCCGGTGGCCGTCATCAATTCCACAGCTTCAAATCTTCTTCGTTCATCCCGTGCCGTTTTGGTCTCCACCGTCCGTCGAAGAATCGTCATCCGCACCGCCGTCAGAAACGTGCAAGACATCGCGCACTTGTCGTCTGCCATCAAGGGATGATTGTTACTGTTCGCTTGGTGATCGTCGCATCGCTCGCCCGAGCAAAACGATCTCGCGGCCCTCGTCTTCCCGTGTGGCCGGTCGTGAGGACGCTGCAGAGGTGATCAGTGGCTCATAGTAGGTAAATTCGTATCTTACACCAATTCGCCATCTCGTATTCCCCTTGCTAGTTTACTGTGTTCCACTGCCAATGTGCTTTTTTTCCCCTTTTTCTTATTTTTATATCACTTGTTTTTCTGGTTTTCAGTGTTTAAATTACCTTTTGTTCATTTTTTTTTCGAAATTGTTTATGCGCTGAAATTTATATTGTTTTTCATTTGTGACGAAACTAAATATTGTTCAAAGGCTGATCCATATTTAACTGTTTGAAAAACGACGTGGAAGTTATATAATATTATGCAACTTGATATTACAGAGAGAGAGTAGCATCTGCAGAAATTCCGGATTGAGAAGAAAAATTGGTGTCAACATCCGAAAACTTATAAAAATATATGTTTCATACTTTTATTACACTTGTATAAGATAAATTACGATATCACAAGAAGTAGGTATAACATAATATCGTATAATGCGACTTGCAGATCACAATTAGAAATACCTAACCTAGATATATAACCTGCAACTAAATCTGTCGTTTAAGTAAATTTGATCTATGATTGATATATGTTTCGTATTTTTTTACACTTATATATTACAGCCAGTCTTCGGTGAAGAGGGGGGGGGGTTAGTCAAAATTCACTAATTGAAAATGTATTAAAACCGTATTGTTCAAAATATGTATCTAAAAATAATAATTATAAAATGTTTTAGGAATATGCGAACGCCGGCCTAACGCACGCAGCAAAGTCTCAACGCAACACCCTTAATGTGTTTCCACGATAACCATCTGCGCGGTTTCTTTTGTTTTGGTAGTTCTGTGTGCGTCTTGTTAGTTGCTAATAGTTCAACGTTTGGTATTGGGCATGAATCTTTTGTGTCTTCTGTATGTGACGGGTCCGTTTCGACGGCGGTTGGTTGATCAACACAATTACCGAGGCTGATCAACGACTCACTCGTCGGAACCATCACCGGAGGAAGAACGTCGTCGAACTGAGTCGATTTGTCGACCAGTTCGATCGTCGTCCTCAACGGCGATGGTTCGACACCGTCACCTATCCGTTGTCCAATACTCAGACCGAGCAATAAAATCTTATGTAAAATTTCTTCTGCAGCGGTGACGTCTTCCGAACAGCCACCGCTGAATTCTACGACCTTCAAGATATTGAAAATTGTTTCTTCCAATGTTTGCATTTCATCAGGTATGCCTCTGTTCGTCATATATGATTCCATAATTTCATCAAACAACACTTTAAAGCTGGTATTTTCAGTCATATTACTGTTCGATTTTAACGCGATTGAAAAAAATATAACGTAATTTTCGAACGAATTGAATGAGTTTCCGAATGCAAGTGAACTAAATTATTCAAATGTGTTTGTTATAACTTTGTATTACTAGCCAGAGAGCATCTACGTGCGTTTATAATATTCTAATCAGCCAGCATTATACCTAGGATTTATCAAACCCGTTTATTTTTCCTAATATCTTTATTATTATTTTTATAAACTATATAACTTACTATAGATAATATAGTATTTTATAGCTAGAATTTCGATTTTTTTTCTGTACCCGTTATGGCGTTATATAATTTAATGTGGTTTTTTTCAACCTTTTTTTTTTTATATATATATAGGCATACCATTGTTCTGATTTGTGGTTTATTCTTTGTGCTTAAATATTTTTTGAGTATTGAATTTCTTAATATGTTTTGAAAAATAACTTTATTACAACGTCATAATTATGAGTAAGGTAAGTTATATAGTATTATCTATATTATAGAACGACGGATCAACGCTATCTTATTATATAATATAGGAAAATGGTTATAGAAAAATATCACCGAAAAGTTAAAATTTAATATTCATTTATCTATGGATTTTACTTATCATTGAGCTAGTAATGTATATTGTATATTATACAATAAAATTAATTTATACAACATGTAGGTAATTAACTTATGAAATGCATTCTACACGTATCTTTAAAATGGATTTACAAATTAGTATTCAAATATAAAATTAGAAGCGATTATATACAGTTATTTTACTTATTTATATTATTTAATATTGTTTCTTTGTAGGTTTTATTTTTTAAACCTACTTCTAACCTTTATTTTTAAAGTTTCATTCCTAATGTGTTAATCTAAGACAACTTTAAAAATAATTAATAGTTTGAATGAAAAGTCATAATCATCTTTTGATGATTTAAAAGAAAAAGGTTTGTGTTCCAAAAATATATTACGACCGTTGTAAAGTGTTCAATTAATAACACTTAATATATTAAATTGTACATGTTACGCAACATTTTTAAAATATAGGTACGAAACTATATTACCGTTTATTTTATTAAAATATTTAACGTTATTTACATGGTATACCTATACTGCTTAAACTAAAAATAAAAAAACAATCTCTTTCAATAACATTTTAATAATAAATTATAATTTTACAGTTGAGTCGCTTATTATTTAATATTTATCACTACCGTTAACTTCTATTATTATAATATTATAATACACCTCTAATATTTGTAATAAAACGTATTAAATATTTTGTAACAAACTGCGTATTCGAAATTTAAATATTAAATATTCATAGCTATTCCCGTGTTGTTAGTTACCTGAACAAAATGCAAAAATGCATCCGTGTTAAATTTGGTTGCCTAATGCTAACATTTAGCGTAACACGAGTGGATAATTAATATTTTCTTAGTTTTCTAATTTGGTGTATAGATGATATTACCGACAATCGACTTAACGTAGATATCCCACTTACCGAGCGTTATATTTAACAGCACAATTTAAAAAAAAACTATTTTTATATTATTGAATGACTAAAATTTAATTTCCTTTTCATTCTGGACCTTAAGCCAAAAACTCATAAAATGTTATTTTTTGAATCAAAAACAACGAAAACATTTTGTATTGTTATACCTAGTATAACAACTATTTACTAAAATACTAATTTATAATAATAACTTATAATTGGTAACACGGATAAAAAATATCTTTGTGTGAGTGTTTGCCGATTATTTAAAAAATTAATAGGTAACTCACTTTTTAGAATCTAACTTAAGCAATCAGAAATAGGCTTAAAAACCTGCTCCGCAATGTTCTCTTTCATTTTTAAAAGAAATCAAATAATTGGATAAGTAGTTTCAATCGTTTCAGATAACATGCGTGACAAAGATTTCAATTTTCACATTTATTTAAAATATAATATATATAAATAAATATAATTATTATTTATTTTATATATTATTATATTAGATTATAACTATATGCATAAGGGCTATCGTTATATCTTTATTTAATAAAAGCAATTTTCAGAGTTTTGATAGTATGGTATTGTTTAAAAAATAATAATGCATTTTACTCGAATGTAAAGTAATTTATTTTTCATGAATGAGCATTTTTAATATATATTTTTAGTGTTTACCTATATCAATAAAATATATAATTTATTATTTTTCTCAATAACTATACCAAGTTATAACTAACATTGAATTATACCTCACATATTAAATTTAAAAAATAATATAACTTTCACTTTGTCTGTATAGAATAATAAAAAATATTATATTAAAAATCGTTTGAAATTAAATAAACGATAAAAATAAACATAAATTCACATTTTGTAATATCTCGCTGGAGAACATTCATATAAAAACGTTTTAAGTGGCACCTATGGGCTATATTATGTAGTCCATAAGCTCTTAAAATATATTTATCTATATAAAGAGTTGTTAAATAATATAGATACTCATAAAAGTAAAAAAAAAAACATTCACAACTATTTTTATTACAGAGTTGTGCATTTATGATTACGCATAATACAAAAATATACATAACTGAATATAATATATGCCCATATTAAACCAAATAGAATACTGAATAAGTAAATTTCTGCCATCACATTTGAACTCAAATTATTATCAATATTATTAATTATTACGTCATTTATAGGTATTTTAACTATTTTAGTCTGTTATAATATTTTATAACCTACATGGTTTTTGAAAAGAAGCTTAAGCACAACTTTTAATACCTATTTGTAATTATTATTTTCATTTTACACATTTTTAATTCTTAGTTATTGGGTTCATACAGTACAATTTATACTCAATTTATCTTTTAACAATTATTAAATTAAAAACATTTATAATTAATAATTTTATATTAAAGTAATTTTATAATTATATTTTATTAATTCATACCTATTATTAGGGATATTTATTTTACCGAAGATAATACTTTTATAGGGCTCAAGTCACTCATATTTAAAGACTTAGTAAAGTAATAACACCTAACTTATAAGTATGTGTAATAGGTGGTGGTGGTAATTAACATAATTATACGTTTTATAATAATAAAAGTTGTATATTTTAAAAGTAGGAAAATAAGTTATTGATGAATACCTACAACTGTAGTTAACAATTAAAAGGAATTAACTTTACCTATCAAACGACCACTAGTGTTGAATACCTAATAGAAATAAAATATTTCCCCAATTAATTATTTGCATACCTAGTTAAATAGTAAAAATATATCAATAGTAAAATCAACGAGGTGGCTCATATTTTTAGAATTGATAAATTCACAATTAATTTATTGAAATATATCAACTTTGGATTATACAGAAGATTTCTATGTTCATTGATGTAAGTAATATTTAACCATAATAATATGTCAATCACAGAATATATTTTTTACCTTATAGTGTTAGGTACCTATATGTAATGTACCGGAACATCGCGATAACTGCAGTTTTTTTCAGCTAGGTACCTAACACTATTCTTGTGATGTACAGTAGTAAAATGCAAATGGGGTGTAATAAGAGTTAAAAAAAAAATATATTGTTTATTTAAGTCGGTTCAAATTCCCCAACAATATGATTGATCTCACTGACCAACGAGTAAAAAAAATAGCGAAAAAAACGTCGTGCATTTAAGTTTTTCCCTTTCCGGACGTTTCGACCGAGTATCATCGCACAATTCGCGAAGAATTGAAGACGAATTGTAGATATAGTAGGTAACCATTGGGCCATGCATGATCAGCCATGCGATCGATAGATACCCAAACACGATGACGCGCACATTCTCCCGTCCGGCGACGTCGGACGTCCGCGATGCCGACCGCGGACATCGGAGATTCCGTTTGCAAAATAATAGGTAATAACGACGGCGACGGTATTATAACACTTTTATTTTAATACCTTTCGAACACAGATTGCGCCACAGCGCGAGCAGTCGGCTGCGCCGGTGTTTCGCCGCGCGATCGAGAAACCCGCGTCTTGACCGTTTTGTATACTCCGTGGCCCGGCACCGTACGTCATTGGTCGCGGCTGGTTGGGACGCGGCGGCGTACACTGATAACGACTACCACCATTGCCGCCGCCGCTACCACCGAATGGAATGCGGCGGTGGCGGCGGCGCGGCGGAGTGTTAAGAATGCAACCGATTCAAGATGATCAACAGGTGCGTGTGCGTGCGTGAGCTCGTGGTCTTGTGTCGTAAATCGTAATTCGTGGCCGCCACCGAAGTCGCCACTCGGGCAGTTCGTTCCCGTGCGTTGATATTAGTGGCGCGTATCGTCACGCGTACACTACGCTCTCTCGCGTTATCGGGTGCGCCGCTACCGCCGTTTCCAAATAATAATAATAATAATAAACGCACGGTAAATAAAAATAATAATAATATAATATACAACGTACTTCACAATATTATTGTCATTATTATCTTAATAATAATATTATATTGAAATATTATTGTAATTGTTTTCATCGTCAAACGACGACGTCGGTGTTATTCGCTCGGTATAGTTTGTTTTCCTTTTTTGTTTTTATTTTTGCTCGTCGCGCTTATCTCGCGTGCCAGTTCGAATCGGCGACAGTGTTTAGTGTGCGTACCGTGTAGGTATTCGCTCGTTCCGTGCGCTCGCCGATTATAATACGAAACAATAATATTATTATTATATAGCTTTCATCGATTGTTGTCATTCACTTCACAGTTCGCGATCCTGCCCCGGCCAATAAAACGTATATAATAACATCGCAATCGTAACCACATATATGGCACGCCGCCGCGGTCTCTCGGGCCGCGTGATCTTCAGGATTCGGTAAATTGCGCCGTGTTGCTGATATAGAGCGAGAGCGATTGGCGAAAGCCGGCGAGGGGTCGACGGGATCTCGTTTAGAAGGTATGTAAACGTCCCAGCAGAATTTTGGGTATTATATGTGGTTACAATTTAAAGACATACGACGTAAACCGTGCAGAAATTACCTTATTTACACCCAAATGATGGAACACTGTGGTCTGTGCGACTGTGCAAATTTAATTTGCAGCTAATGTAGCCAATGTAGGTAAAATGTACCTAACACACGGTCCATTCGCCATTTACCGTTACGGTATTGGTCCATCCCGTCAAAGTCTCCGGCGCCGCCACGGTGTTTTCTGATTCGTGTGACTTGGTTTATTTGTCATATATTCATAATATCGTAAATATGCCAACGTATTTTTGTGTTTGATGCGATATCGCCATCGTGTGTCCTATTTGTATGTCGGATACGATCAACTGTAATTTCAAAAACCCTACCATTAGATTAGGAATAATTTTATAATAATAATATGAATTTCGTCGTTCCGTTTGCAGCGTATTACCACGCTGCACCACCGGCAGAGACACATAATTTGTACTTTTTAGGCCGTTACTGCGGCACAAACGTATTCGTAGAAAGTGTTCTCGGACACGATTTACACCATAAGTGTATAATAAAGCCGGTCGTGGAACGAAGCGTTTGAAAAGAACGGTTTATGTATTATTTTTTTTGTATGTTGTATTAGAAATGTGTGTGAATGTATACAGTGGTTGGAAGTGGTGCACTACTTTTTTTTAGCAATGCAATAGTAACGTGTCACTTATTTTTGGTATTGTTTAGCAAGAATGACACCAAAGTTTCCATTATAATAAGCTCAAATTTCGCTACTTTGAACCCTACATTTTACATTCATTAATTTACACTTTCTAATTAATGAAATAAGTGATTTACTTCTAATTATACATTATTCTAAACTAAAATATAAGCATGCGCGTTCTAAAAAAAGTTCATACATTCTAACAAAATACCAAAATGCCATAGCGCAATCACATGATGCATCATGTATCGTGTTTAAAAATACAAAAATTACATTTCTATAAACACCTCGATAAACACTGATGAAATGCAATACTATTATTTAAAATGTTCCTTTTTAAACAGGGCCTATACCTAAATGGCTAAATATCATATTTTTCTATTAAAAATAATTAGCATTTGTCCATGTAGTGCTCTACATTGTACATTATAGACTTCTGGCTATGATGGTTTTAACGAATTTTTTTTATATATATTTATTTATATATTATTAATTATAAGTAGCGGACCATAACAACATTGTAAGTGATTGTAAGAAATGTATGCAAAATATGCAAAATATATATTTACCAAATTAAAATCGTCAGTGAACTGAAATCTCATTAACCTTAATATATTATATCTCTGTATTGCACATTATCTATTCGTTAAATTGTTTTTCTTCGATGCTATCATTAAAATTACGAAACGACTTAAACGAAAAGTTCGAACTGAATTGATAGGTGATAAAGAAATAAACTGCTTTAAGCCGATCGCCTCAACGACGTTCAAAGCATGAGATTCGTAAAAACTAGCTCTATGATTATTTTTATTTATTTTTTTATTGCTAAATATTGCCATCAGACAAACAATTAACCGGAAACATGGTTCGAATACCAAGGTATTTGCAGCAATGTGGACGTATGTAATTACTCGTGAATTTTCATCATTCGAACACATCAACAAATACATATAATATATATATATATATATGTCTAGTACCTACTTTAATATAACGGTATGTGTCTATGTACCTATGTGCGTTATCGAAATTTGCCATTTTACTGCGTGTGGGATAGAAACATTATCGTATGTTGGTACATGAATATTATTACCTATTCGTAATTATAGTTGGTACTTTGTATTTTATTCAACGATTTTATTTCACCATATACACTTGGAACGTGTCAAATAAATATCATAGAACGAAAACTTTTTCCATTCAATTTACTCCTATATCATTTGTCACGTCAAATTTGTACAATGTTTACACGACCGTTGTGTTATTATTCCCGTGAACTCTGCCCTACAAAAAGTACAGCGAAATTCTACTGTTAACAACAATGGAAGGGCTGAAGTATCTATACTTTTTACCTAGGTATATAAACAACTTTTTCTAGTGCATTGCTGCAGGTATAAACGATGCACATTAGCGATTGTACAAGCCCTTCCTAGTTCCTTTCTATTGTTTTAAAGTACCTACCTAATCATAATCCTTCATTATCGTTGTTTTATTTTCGTCGTCTTATACCTATATACCCAAATGCGGTCATCGTAATATCTTTACCTACTGCTTGAATTATTTTCGAAACCATTAAATTTCTGTACGCTGCATTAATACTCTAGTATTTTATATGCACCTATAGGGTCTTCTACGAGTTAATATCCTTATTATTAACAGATCCTAGACTTATTGTTTAACACAAAACCAATTAATTTGACATCTAAGTTATAATACCGTATTAAAACTCTCGTCACATCGTTGACATTTCGTAAAGGTAACCTACCTACTTACACCGTGCACTGTAGAAATGCATTTGTCATCCGTTCACGAAAACAAAACCAGTTTACTATTACAACCGCATTGCTGCGTTGCTGGAGCTGGACAGCATTCTGATTGGCGGACGGCTGATTTTGAAAGAAGAGAAAAACAACAGAGTTAAACTTCGGTCTAATCGTCCATCATACAAAAATAAAACCTATCTGAATGTAACACACTCTTGGCGTTTCCCGTAAAACTTTCTTCGTTCAATGGGACGTGAAAGTTTTCACAATTTTAAAATTGCATTTATTTACTTGACTGACATATTTTGTAGTCGTTTAAAACTCACCCATTTTTTTTAAAGCTGTATCGTTCGATGATATATTGATATAAAGGGCTATCAAAATGTAATTACCCGATGTCAAATTGCACGTGAGTGTTTTACTATAGCCATCTACGGTCTAGTCGGTCCATTTGATATTGATACATTATCTATATAGGTACTGTTGAATATTATTTTAAGAAATAACTACCTAAAGATTTTTACTATTTTTCATGACTCATGGCTATGTCTAAATAATGATAATAATTAATATTTAATTGTGTATAAATTAAATATTTATATTTATATGCGAATCCGTTTAATACTCATAAGTCATAATGGTTTCTGTGGGACATTTAAACATCGTTTTCTGAATTAAAAATGATAATGAAGCTTGCATAATGGGCCGCCAAGACTAAAAATCCTACGTATCTTAAGCCGTCTTTAGCGGAACAAAATGTCGCCAATGTTGGTCATTTCTCATTAACCGCATGCTCGTTAAAAGCATGTATAGTAATTTTGTTACAATACAAACAGTAGTCTTTTTTGTCGTCTCAGGCATGTACATAATTACTTGGATACTAAATGAATAATAAAAACAAATGGTTTTATCGGCTGATCATTTGTTCAACAAATCATTGAAAAAGTAATTGTATGTTGTTTTTCCACGAAGGACGTTTAATATAACATTATAGTTGATTAATTAAATTGTGATAATATCATTGTTCTGCTAATGAATTTAAATTTAAAAATTTAAATTAAATAAATCAAAAGTTAAATTGTACGATATTTAAATTTAATATATATTTTTTTTTAATTTCCTAGGTAACCAGACAAAATCTAATTTTTATAAATTTATCGATACACATTAATTTTATGTAGTTATATGAACACGAATAGCAAAAAAAAAACCATGTTCAGCCATTAAACGCCCTCTCTTTAAGTTTTTAAATTCACTCAATCTTGGAAGTGTTCTTTTTTAAGAACAAAAAATTCCTAGTATATGCTGATGACAAATTGTTGCTTGCAAAACTTTAATCTTGTTAAATGACAAATAAAATATACTTGTTTTTGTTAAAGTACTTTGGTATCTCTATTTTAAAATTATATTCTCATGTTTATACGTATTCGTAGAAGACAAATATAAATTAACTTTATTACTGTAATAAAACTGTGCAACTTATCTAAAGAGAAATACATAAGTATGATGAAACAATTAATATCTCTCTTAAAATGTAGTTAATTCATAATTTGGATACACATACAAAAATATATCATCCGATTTTTATTTTTAAAATAATTAATAGTTTCTATATTGACAAAGTTTTAAAACAATACTTTTCTTTAATTATTTTCCTGTGAATGGTTTACAAAAAATATTATTAAAAACTTTTAATCTCAACTATAATATTAAATTTAACATCTAGTATACTACTTTATAATATAATATAGATAGATGTACATAATTGCTATTGTTCACTATAGTCTATTATCTATTTTTCGTCTTTCTTATGTAGTGGAATTAATGGAACAACATTGATTATTAAGCTACTATTGTACTTTATATGCAACGTCTAAAATAGTACTTAATACATATTAAATATTAATTTATATATACATCATACTTTGTATATTTAATTTCAAGTTCAAAAACATTTCAAAATTGTATACACAATAACCATCCTTTATGTACAATGTACATGTACTTCGTGAAAATAGTTAAGTTTATACCGATATCTAATGTACCTATACAGTATACATATAAAATCCAATTGAAATTGCTTTTTGTTTATGGTGTTTTTTTATATTTTCACTGATATTAACAATAATTACATAATTCAAAACTGAATAACAACCGATAACATTTATTTTTTTAAATCGTCGTAGATACCTACGAATACTTAAACCAAATCCAGCTGCGAACAATATTAATTGGTTACAGGCAAGTAATATTCAAACATTGTGTTTTAGATATGATTTTCATTGTTTTATAACCTAGCTTGAAGATTGAATAATGAACATATTAAAATTAAACAATTGATTTTAATTGAAAATGAACTTATATTAGAAGAGGTTTTATTAGTATTAATCTTAATAAATTAATAGATATTCTGGCCAACAACCTTTGTCCACCAACACCACGACCACCGGGTACTCGCTACAAAGTAATATCTTTTTTAACATAAATTGCTTGTATCATTTTTCTATCCAGAGAAAGTTCAGTTGTAGATTAATGTTTAACTGACATTGAACATTAATCACAGCATTATTACATTTTTATAATAAATCATTGGTTTTCACATAAAAATAAGTTTATTTATTTTTTATTGTTTTTAATATTGACGTATATTCACCAAAATTGTTTAATCATTTACGAAGTATATTAACATTAAAAATAAATATTGTTACCAATTATTCACTTATTTAAAATTAGAAAAGATAAAACTTTTAATTATTTAAAAAAGGGTTAGTTTTCAAAATTACTTTTTTGTCATTATTAGCTTAAAATCAACATTTTATAAACCTCAATCTTCACAGTTTTCAGGAAATATTCAGTTATGAATATTAATGAATTGTGTGTGTGGACACTAAAAGATAAAAACCATAAAAAAGATTTAACTCTAATATACCTAAGTAAGTACTCTTTTAATTTTATTTTTCCTTGACTGTTTGCTATAAACTGAATCAATATGTGTATGTACACATCCCTATAATATAGGTATGCGAAAAAGATAAAAGCAAACAAACAAAATGAATTCATTACAAAACCAAGTGAATCACACGTATTTTTACTATCAATTATAAATTATAAAGTTGACAGATAATTATTACTAATTATAAATTGGCTTAAATCTATCTTAAACGTATAATATAATTTGTTATAAGTTTATAACTAATAATTTTACGGAAAAATATATGTATCCAAGATAACAGAATTATTAAATACGTGTTTCTTCTATAAGTAAAATTATGATAAATTACCTAGATTCTCATAATATCTAATATATAGGTACTTTCTATATTTTAACTTCCTTCAGAATTTTCAATACTAAACTAATATGTCAATAAACTCTATTATACATCTTGTCTAAAATATGTACTATAAAAACGTATCATTTAAATAATATTTATTTTCCTTGTGGAGTTGTGGATACTTATTATGAATGAACAATAAAATCTACTGATTAAATAACTGTAGAAATATCTGCCAAAGTTAGGTGTGTGTATAATTTAATCATTCAAAACGAAACATAAAATGTATGGAACATCTACATTGAATTTACATTAAACGTATATAAAATGAATCATTTATTTTAAAGAACTCATTTATATAGAATACATTGAATAATAACGTACATTGTACCTAAATTTTAATGAACGTAAATAATGAAATATTCATAAATATTTATTATTTATTATCATTAAAATATACACAGTATTATTATAATAATATCATAATAATAATAATATATTATATGATTATTATACAAATGCGAAATTCTTGTAAATTGTTTACATACTATTATATTCTTCTCAAACACTAAAGATGATACTCTTAATAAAAAAACTTGTTTGATTGATTCTTTGGTAAAAATTGTATCATTATTTTTGAGATTGAAAATTAAAACGCAAAGTTGTACAATGTTTTATTTTTAGTTTTAATTTGGGAGAAATAATTATTTTATTTTATTTTAATAATTTGTACTACCTCCTAATATAGTTATACTTATATAATAAATAGTAGGTCAAAAGTCATATTTATTAATATTAGTATTTGTTTTAGTCGTGGATATTGGTACCTACACTATAGGTGTTCATTATAATTTTATGAGTTACGACACAGGATTGAATACTAAACTATTTGAATGTTTTATCAGTATCAAATAACTTAATAGTAAATAATAATTAAATAAAGAGAACATGTAATTACTCTTGAAAATTATAACAAATTATATTGAATATTATAATTTAAAAAAAAAATGTAAAATAATTTATGTACCTATATAATATCGATATTTTTGGATATATCAACAATAAAAATCTGAGAAAGTTTTATAAGTATCTTATATAAGTTATAAGGTTATAAAAATCAAACGTTGTTGTATTTTTATATGTTGAACCTCTATAAAATTAGTGCATAATATATCTGTACTTGGATAGACCACTACTGGCTCATTGGCAAAGTCTGTTGATGACAATTTATTTTTTAAATTCTAGTTGATTAATTTAATTAAGCATTTTAAAGATATTTGATGTATTAAGTATTTATGTATTTGATTTATGAATTAAGTGGGTAGGTATTCGTCAACTATATAAACCGTAAATCATAATTTAATCAATAATATTTAAAAGAAAGTTTCTCAACAATTTAAGGTATAATAGGTACGCTTAAACTCTCGTCAGTCTATACTCTATTTTAATCAATAAACATGAATCTGTCGCTTGATATTATATTATTTTAAATTATAAAATGACAAAAATATACCCAAACAATTCAATTAAAAACATTAATTTAAAGTACCATAAAATTGTGTCTAATTGAAATGTACTAACCAGAAATATAGGTGTATATATATATTATAAATAGTTGCATCGCATTGATTTAGTTGAAAGTCATGCTCGATTTACATAATATTTTATTACCATATTATATTATACTCAACTGAATATTATGTATACCTATATAATCTGTTGATTGTTCTTTTAACGAAGGTTTTACTCACGACAAAATGATCTTGATTAGTAATATTTTTATGGTATTTCAAAAACAAATATTAGATAATATAATTATTTATTGAGCCATATTTTGTTCGATTCACGAATAAATAAATCTTAAAGAATGTACAATAGTCTTAATTTGAAATATTAGATAAATTTGAACATCAATAATCAATATAGGTACTACAACATTCATGTATTTTATTATTTAATAATTATGAAAATAAATTTAAAATAAAGAAGATTTTCATTTGTACTATAATTTCAACTTTATAATAATTTCTAGTTTCTACTATGTTTTCAAATGTTTTTAAAAGAACCAAATAATTTTTGTTTATTTTACAAATTCAATTAAGTACAATTATTTATATTTCGTGTGCATTGGAATATCTCAAAAAATACTTTCTCAAAACCCATCATAACATCATAATATATTTATACACTTACCCAATAATGATGTGTATCAGTTCAGAACAGAAAAAAATCATTGAACTACTAGTATGTAATATAGTAAGTACTACACATATTTTGTTTAATTTATCTTTGAAAATAAATGTAGCAAATTCATAAAATAATGCATTAATTTTTTTTATAACTACAAGCTACTTTTATGTTTATATTATAGTATTTACTCGTACCTATACAGAATAATATTTTATTGGATATACCATTATTGTTTTAAGAATAATAAATTATTTACAAAACCGTTATTACGTAAAAAATATTGAGAAATATAAAAAATAAATGTAAACAATTTTTTTTTTATTTTGAAACTTGTGGTACTTGGTATATTAATATAATTTAAGTATTTTAAAATTACTTAAGATGGATATATGATAGAAATTAAAATGATTGAATTATCGAATTTTTCTAAAAATTAATAAATAATCTATGATTTCAATAAATTGTTATTACTATGGGTAATAAACTAATAACATAACTCTATTAAGATATCATTTAAAATTTTACTTCATTATTATTAATAATAATAATATTAATAATTAAACTATATTCAAATTATCAAAATTTATTGTATTGATGTAGTGTCATAAAATATTATATCTAAATTTTATGTAAAATACATTATTTCAGCGTGTTTTTGATTTAAAGTTTTAACTAAAACCTTGAGGAATTTGTTTTTAAATTAGTTTTGCAGAGAATATATTATAATGATATGTATTATATTTAGAGATACGTCGTAATTTAATAAACCATTTGTAAGCCAACAAGCTGAAAGCCAATATCCGGAAAATGTTACTTATCTAAAAGTTGTTATAATTTCAAATAATGCATGCGAGTAACTATGACTTTATGTTTCAACCACTTTTAATGTTAATAACAAATAACAATGATCCTAAAAAATATCACATCATAAAAATCAAAAATTATATAGATAGTCTGAAAATCTTGATGGAAAATTGAATGCGTATTATATTATTTCAATTATTATATTATTAGATCATACATTTAAGATGATGCCACATCAGCATGTGTTATCTTTGTCATACACGTGTAACATAGTTAAAAACTGTTTTGCTCTCGAGATGACTTAATTCCTCAATATTTATATCAAAATTACCAAAATTATAAAACGCACTAAGACGAATTTGTGTCGAATTGTGTCGTAGCATTTTAGTTTTTTTGATGGTAGTAAGTAGTAACTAATAATTCTTTAATAATTAAATGTAAGAAACCTAAAGTTTTCAAACCGATAACTGTATAATTATATTTATCTTATAAAAAAAATTAAAATGCCGTGACACAGATAAAGTTTTTCCCAATGCGTTTTATAATTTTGTTAGTTTTGATATAAATATCGAGGGAGTTAAGTCATACTGCAGAAAATATTTTTTAAACATGTTACGTGTATATACGACAGAGATAACATGCAGATGTAGCGTCCTCTTATAAGACCTAAATACGTAGGTTAGGTCATTTTCACAATGTATGAGTAATTTTCCAAAGTTGAATATTTTTATTAACAAGACACGCGTTTAATCATTTGTTATAAATTATAACTAAAAACAATTTTTTATTTGATTACTAATTTTAACGTAAAATTACTCTTAATATTATTATGTTTTGCATAATATGTTATGTCTTGAATTATTTTTAATATTTTGTTTATTTACTTGGTAATGTTATATTATTATGCAACTATTATCATAATAAAAATATATCGAGACTTATTTACTCTTCAAAAATTATTTCATCGTAATTATGGTAACCATAAACTATAAACCTCTTAAGGTGATATTCGATTAAAGCGCACATCAAATTTGGTATAGGTATTAGGTATAGCTAAAGTAAAGATTAGTATTAATATTGTATTAACTATGTTTTTAATATATGTTTTGATAAATATAATTTTCCAAATAAAAAAACAATAAATTGTATTGTAACGAACAATTTAGGTTATCAAAGAATGCTTTAATTTACGTATTTATAAGGTTATATTATATTATTCGATAAAAAAGTTATCGAAATATTGAACAATTTCTAATCATATTATTTGTGTTTATATTTTGATATGTACGTCCAAATACAGACATAATAATCATTTTCCATCCAATTCAGCACATTTCGCGTTTGATATTTTAAGTAGTCTTATGTATTTAATACACTATCCTCGTTCAATTTATATTATACAAATATGAAATATGTATACGAAATACGAACACATCGTAATAAGAACATAACATTGGTTTCCGGATTAAGATAAAATTCTTCAATGTTTTATTTTCACATGGCGCGGGTTTGACGACACAATCAGAATTTGCAAGTCTGAAACTCGTTTTAGTTATATTAATATCACTATACCATTTAAACGAAACTGCTGGCCTGCTCTGCACATCATTATAGTAGGTAGGTACCGTAAAAACCATTATTGACAAGAAATCTATCGGACAACTTTATATTATGTATTATTTTATATCATAGTTTTGGGACCACGTTGTACATACCTAATAATATAATATACGATATATCCAATACCCACGCTGATATATTTACATATTATAAACTAATACATACTTGGTATTAATGAACACAATCCAAATCATTGGATACCTATACCGGGAACCTATTTTTAACGAGGTATGAATCTATTAGCTTATAGTAATACACGTATCCAGATCGAGAATATTATTTAACATGTGAAACTTGCTCTAAATATCTATGATATACCTAGGTATCTGCGTCACACTTTGTATATGTTATTTTGATAACGACTTGATGTGTTATAAAATTTAAATGTCCATACTTAACACGTAACGCGGTGTATATAATGTAATTATATTAGCACACGCGGCGTTTTGTACATATAGGTAAGGTATACATGTTATATGAGGATGATCCGCTAAACATGATTACTTCCTTTTTCCTTTAATAATACATTTACTTAAATTACAGTTGTTGTAATTTTAATTAGGTATACTTAAAGATCATATTTTTAAATACTTAGATTCACAGTAGTGATACAAACTTATTTTGGTGCTATTAAATTTCTTTTTTAAAAGATTAATTTCTGAATTATTAGACTTAATACAATATAATAATGATAATAATATATATTAAAAAAAAATGAATAATAGTTTTTAAAAATATATTACAATATTTTTTATGTAGGTTCACTAAATAACACTAGACTGCCTAAATTATGTTTAAACATTTTTTAAAAATCATACGATTTTAATACATTAAAAATTATTATTATTATTTTTAAATCATCATTATTGACATCATATTCCAACAGAAACACTTGAAAAAAATTACATTTTTTACAATTTCATATTGTTATTAAGTGTTTAATTTTTTGAATGACAACATACAATCTTAATTTCATATTCTAAAGTAGAATATTTTTCTGAGAATAGAATTAGTAGATTTTTAAGATTTAAATAAGTATAATATTATTCACTATATTGTATTGAAGTGGCATGGGATATATTACCCTGTAAAATGTTAACCAACTATTCCGCTCATGTAAACATTAGTACGTATAACCGAGTTATTACTTATTATTATTCAGCTACTCGTTCAAAATGTGGTCTGTATGCGTTAAATTGCTTAGAGCAATATTTTACTTTGGAAAATAAAATAAAAAATAGTTAAAACATGATTTTTTCAAAAACTTAAATACATTTTGAAATAACGATTGTCAATTGTTAAAATAATCTCTGTGCATATACGTGTGGGTGTGTCATAAATTAGATCATATTATAGATGTAGATATATGCAAGTCGCACCAGTGATCTATATAATAAAAACCAAAATTGACCAATACTTACAAGTATTCTGATATTCTTATTAAAAATTGTTATTTATCATCGATGCAATCGTCATTATTACTGTATTATGTACAATTATTATTGTTTTTTAATCTCTATGTGAATATTCATAATAATAATTTATCAATTCAATAACGGGATCGCAAACCGTTATCTCATAGATTCCGCCGATCATGAATCCCGATAACGATGTAGGTATACCTATTATAATATTATGTAAATAAAATAGACTCTCTGTGTGGAGGTGATTTCGTATTTAACGTTTAGTTGGATTTCGTAGATATGGTCCGAGTAGATACAATATTTACTCAGGTTTGTATACTATTATAAATATATCTAGGTACATATTATTACTTAAATATCAGAGTGAAAGAGTATCTAAACAAGGAAAACGTTATAGGACTTGGTCTCTCGGATAAAATCAAACTGTTATTTATAAGGGATGGGGATAACCTATATTATATCTTATATTTATCTATATTATGCGGTTACTTGTAAAGCGATCGCAGTTTGTAAGTAAGACTAGTAAGAGGAAAATATATTGGAGCATATTCATCATATACATGCCATTGCCATGTCAATATTCTGACGTATTTTATTGTCCTCTATTTTGCACACGTGTAAAAATACATCCACACGGAGCGGTAATAAAGTATTTGGTGGTTTTAAAACGCCTATCACGTAAATGAAAGCATTATCTAATATATTTTGAGAATTTATCAAGATACCAAAAACTTAAATGTTTAGAAAATCAAATAAATAGGTATAGTCATATTTTAAAATAAGTAAAATAGACAGAATAAAACAGACTTTTAATATTCAAAAACTAGTGTACATGTATTGTTGCTCGTTGCTTGAAATTCTATCGATAACTTACGAATTTTATTTCGTTCCCACTGCACTTTGTCTTACTGATGATATGGTTCCGGTAATATAATTGTATTAGGTTTTTTTATTATTATTATTGGAGGTTTTCAGTTCTGATCCACTATATATCTCCAATAATTATATATACGATCGACGCTCGTGTGAATAAATAACGGCATTGATGGACGAACTCGCGAAATAGAAACTATAAATGTCTGTGTGTGTATATATAATATTATAACGTATACACTTTACATATCACTGCATCTTATGGGAAAAATTATGATTTAAGTAAAGTGTTGTTGAGTTATTACGATGTATTACGTTTTGCTTATATTATGCAATATTATGTCAACCAAAAACCGTGTCGCACCTCGGAATTTGAGCGTAAGTACCCTTGAAAATCTGTGCATAAACGAGTTAAACTAAATTTGAAAAGTATTAATCAAACACACTCGTATTGTAATAACCTGACGCTTTTTTATTTAATCGATCATATCAGTGTGCCACGATATAGTACACATACAAATAAACTATATTATAAGGTATTAGTACATGATGTTGAGGTATATACATCAATGGTGTAACTATATTAATATACTTAAGGAATGGATAATAGGGTAGAGCGACACCTGTGCCTTAAAGACTCATATGGATTGGAAGCTCTACAGCCCGTTATTGATATCTAACATAACCTAGCCTCTTTATATTATATATTAGTTTATTTTTATGAATACATAGTAATTCGAAACTATTAAATTTTGCTCGATGGAAAAGGGTATAACGTCCACCTTTTACTTCTAAATAATAGATAATATTATAATAACCTTAAGTAATTCCGTATATTATCTAAAGAAAGACATTTTTATCACCGATTTCCTGCGGCCTACCAAACACGAGTCCGAAACACCAGTTGAAATTGTCGCTCTTTGGCCAAAACGTCACGTTACTGCAGGTTAGGTGTAGTTGATGACAAAATTAATTTTATATACGCATTATATGTGCTGTATATTAATAGCTGTACACCGCAACATACGAACGTCTGATTTCGCGACGACGACGGCAAAGACAACAACAAAATAATAATATTACGATCTCTCGATGGCATATATATATATTAGCGAGTAAAAAAACCTTACACACAGGTCATGGAACCTGTTGTATGCGTGTGCGTGCGTTCGTCCGTGCGTGCGTGCGTGCGTGCTCGTATCTTTATGTGCACACGCGTATATTATATTACTATAATATAATATAATATATACTTATATATAATATATTGTATATATTATTATATGTACCTACTATATACTGTCTCGCTGCGCGGGCGTCACGATTATTATTATTATTTTTATATTTATTTTTTTTCCATAAGATTTTGGGAACCAATTGGACAACATATATACGTATCCTCGCCTATTAAATTATAATTATAAACGGCATACCGAAAATCGTCGTTTGTACTTACACTTCGGGCAACGCGCGCGCATATAATATAATGATATGAATATATATTATTATTATTATTATTATTACAACTATAATACTACTACTACCACTATAACGTGCGGCATCGTGTGTATCGTAAAATATGATTTTAATTTCCGGACAACCCGTCCGCGTGGAATGCTGATGTGGCGGCTCGACTCCCGCGGGCTGCACGCTGCACGTCCTCTATATAATGTATCTACCCGGTTATAGGAATCAACTTACCGCGTTATACACGCATCACCAGCGACCTAACGCACGCGGCGAGGACCGCGTGGAAACGAGCGATCCAGCCAACGAGGAGGTTTAAGTACATACATAGCATTATACACATATTATACGATACGTCCGATCCCCTCGAGAAGTCCCCGCAAAGTGTCTAATTAGTGTGCCGCTGCTGGTCGGTGGGTCGGTCGGTCGTCCAGTGACCTTGAAATAGTTGCAGCCACAAATTATATCGTGTGTGCCAACGCTACGATTTTATTATTATTATTTTTTTTTCGTGTTATTATTACCTTTTTTTTTTTTTTTATTTCGACAACAGGACAGGACGTAAAAACAACCGACCACTATTGTCTTTTGTATCTGCTGCTGCTTCTATTCACTCTATATATCGGCCTCAGCAGCCGCTCGCAGAGTATATTATTCATCGCATGCACTACACAATCGGCCGACGATAGATCCAAGGACGTTGGGTTTTTCGATATAATTATGACGTCTTGCGTCGTCGTGGACCGCGGAGTGCGGTGACGACGTCGGCCTTCGCAAAAGTTCCTAGTGCCGACGCGTACCTACCTATCGTGCGATCCAACGTAGCATTATAATATTATTATTGCGTGAAGTATACGATCGTAACTTAAACTATTATAATAATTCGTCTTAACACTATTAATGCACGTGTGTATGACTCCTCTGTACCAGACGGTTTTTTTCTTCCCACCGCCGCCGTCTCATCCTAGTGCCACCGTCGCTTTGTCTCTATATTCGTCCACGGGTGACGGGTCAGTTGTCCCCCACGCACGCTCGTGCGACAAATTAGCAATGAGTATTATATTGTATTATAATAATATTTTTAAACTATTCATATTATACGTATTAACTTATAAAGTTATAAATAATCAACTCTATTATAATAACGATGCATTCGTTTTTTTCCTGCGGATCTCGTATGAGCTGTTTTTATGATTTACAAAAACTAAGCGAATATTTCAGTGAGTATGCACATAGGTACACACATATCCATATCAATATCGTTTGCAGTTCACCCACGTCATTATCATTTTTCCACCAGTCGACTCATCATGGTATATAGATAATAGTAGGTATTATTATTGTTCTGTTTAAGAGGATTATAGAAGCGGTAATTTTTCATTTTTGTCTAACGCACGTGGAATATATGAATTTAGAGATATTTTCTTCATTCCAACATACTTTGATCGATTTTATTAAATTATAAGAATTATAAACCTAACAGATTTGAATTTGTCGTCAAGTCTACTTGCGATCAACTTTCCCACAATATTGATTTTATCCCCCTAAATCCTTAAAAAAAAAGTGTCTAATTAAAAAACAAATTCAAATCTACTTTTAGAATTCTTATAATTTTACAAAATCAATCAAGGTACGTTGGAATGAAGAAAATATCTCTAAATTCATATATTCCACGTGCATTAGTCAAAGATAGAAAATCACCAGTTCCAATCATCTTAACCCGATTTCTGACACTGTTAAAGTTGTATAATATAAATATTTTTTTAAACGTATACACTGTACACACTATAGGTACACATATAATACATATACTCACAAAATTATTACCATTGTTATTGCAACTCGACCAAATTATAGAATTCGTATAGACTCGCACTCGTCCTTGACCTTATATACGCGCGTACTCGTGAAAGAGGAGGGATTGTATGGGTATACATTACACGCGTGTATAATAATATACGTCTGTATGTATAATATTTACGAGAAAATAATATTTTCTTACCTACGTTGTTTCCGTGTCTGAAAATTGTCCCGCTCTTTTGAAATAAAACAATAACGACCGGGACACGTGTACGTAACAAAACGTTTGAGATTTCGAATTATTTCAAAACTTCGTACGGTTTGTTATTTTGTCTACATGCCTAATACGTCTATTAAAAAACAATTATTTTGTTTCGCAGTCGGAATCATTAAAACATATATTTAATTATATTAATTAGAAAATAAAACATTTATACAATATACATATATTTTTTTAGTTACTTATTCTAGGCAATCATAAATATGTTGATAATTACGTAAAAGTAAACAAGATTATTTTAACTGTAATTGCACATTTTGTGTTTGCTCAGGTATATAGGCAATATAAAAGTGTTATTAAATAATTAACAGATTAAATAAAAAAATATAATTGTTTTTGCTTACCTAATTGTATAATATAATGTAAATGGTAAAATAACACCTTATTTTTATAAGGGCATTTATATAGAACAATATACTTAAACATGAGTATTGATACCACTGTTATTTAAACTTAGCTGCAGGTAATTGTGATTTACAAATTACAATTTTCAAATTGTATAATACACATACTAGTGTTTAGGTACCTAATTGTAGAACAAGTGAAATTTATTAAATATTAATCGTTTATATAAGTACTCATTATTTTATTACTCATTAAGATATTCATAATAAAATCAAATAAACAAACTTTTAATTGCCTGTTCATTGTTATTTGTCAATTTATCATATTTTATTATGATTTAATTTATGTAAAATATAATAGGTATACCTAATTTCACGATAATTTAAATTAATTTCACTAAATTAAAACGAGTAAAACCACGAATTCCACCTAATAGAATACATAAAATTTAATTTGAAAATGTTCACTTTAAAATATTTTTTTGTTAAAACTCATACCTATAACTGTTAAGTTATTGCATTTCGGTAAATACTAATTGTAAACATAATTATTGCAAATTAATAAACTTAACACATTAAAGAAAAAGTAGCTGATGTTTAAAAGTATATTCTTGTATTTTTTTGGTTGAACAAATAATACTTGAAATTTCTAATTCTTTATTTGACCTAAGGCGTGACGAAACATGCTTTTTTCATTGAAAATATAAGTAATTTCATAACTTAGTTCTTCAATTAGTGTCTTTAAACATAGATTCATTATTGACAATACAATTGTTTGTGAAATTCCATTTATCTTCAAAGTTTAATTATCGTTTGTTTGGGAATTGAATCAAACACGTCTTTAAAAGTATTTCACATTCTCTGAAATCACGAGTGACAAAATAATATTCTCATAAATCACTCGATGAGTATCAGACCACTATGAATTTCCAAACAAATTATAATCGGGTTAAAATTTCTGAGTCATTATTTAATATTTTAGATTAAATTTCACCAACATAAAAGCAATAAATAAAACACTTCCAAGTTATTGTGCCAAATAAGGTATTTTGTCGCATTGTCTTCACCGACATTCTAAAGTGGTATTATAGAAGTATTAGTAAAGAAAGCATATTGAATAGTGGTTTTGAATTACATATAAACCTTGTATAAAAGTTACGTTATTTGAGTTAAATTCGAAAGTCATACAAAAGAAAAACTGATGCTAACACAATTATCTGGTTTTTTAAATTACGTTTAAAATCTATTAAGCTTAATACGAATTATGTAAAATTATATATTAATATAAATATATATTTACTCGTCAAAATTAAATCTTTAAAATATTTTTCTATAACATTAAGTGTAGATTTTATAAATATGTATGAATTTATTTTCCAAAAATGCAATGAATAATACATTTTGTTTTAGGTAAACAAGCAATTAATTATTCAAAATTATTATTTTTAGTTCTCAGAATACATTCTGCTTTGTAGATAGATACTTATAATTACGTTGTATAAAAGTGCTAAATTTGTCTTTTATAACTGTATAAACTTTTTATCTCTAATGTTGGTATGTTTGAAAATATGTTAATGCGAAGTTTCTGACTTTTGAGTGATTTATATTCAACCGAATTTCTTATTTGTTCAGTTTAATTGTATATAACATATATACATCATACGTATATTTGTAGGATTAATGCAAGATAAGACTATAAAAGTAAGTTTTATCAGTTAATTTTACAACTTTTATGTACACACGAATAATAATATTAAATCAATAAAGTAATTGAAGTCAATGTAACTTCTATAATTCCTATACAAAAATAAAATAGCACACAAAGATACATAATATAACTCATAAATTATTTTTACTGTCGTATAATATTTTTGAGTTTTTTATAGATATTTTTTCATATTATATTTGACGTTATTATTATTTTTTTATTTTGTTAACTCTTTAAAACTGGTCATCAAAGTGATCTAGCCAAAAAAAGATTTAGATCACGTATTATATCTGAACTAATTATTTTGTCGAAAAATTAAAAAAATTGTATTTTTTTCTCAATAGAATTTTTATAAACAAAATTAAAATGTTTATTTAATTTTAATTCAATTTTGAGTTTTGGTTTGTTTTTTTAAATAAATATAAGAATTTGTTTTCTTTCATTAATAAATATATTTACGATCAATAGTATATGATATCGTTTATTATACTTATAAGCTCTGATAGTTTTTACGCCACAGACAATATTAAAACATGAAATTTTATTTATGAATATTATATCTTTGGCTTACGTTAAAATGTCAAAAACTTTTTATCTGTATAATATATTCTAAAGTATATTATGATATAATTATAATATATATGATTTTTTTTTTTTGATATTTATTTAACATTTGTTTTAGCATACAAACAGGTATTTAGTATTTAGTATTTAGTACCTACGACGTAGTACATAGTTAATATATAATATAATATATGGATATATTTATACCTACCTAATACTTATATATGTATTATTTTATTCAATATCATATCTACGAATTTTAAGTACATAATCAATATTTATTATTGTAAAAAACGATGTTTAAAAATAATATAATCCATTGATTAATGCTATACATATTATTGTTAATAATTCACAGTTATAAAAAAACTTGACGCATTTAACTTTTGACTTATTAAATAACGTGTACTGAGACACTTGTTTAAACTTAACTTTTTTTATAAAACGTTTTCTTTTTATGCTTTATATACTTGTTTATTTATACATTTAATAATAAGAAAATGTGCTGTGCAAATGTAAATATAATATTATATAATGCTATAGTATGAACCATTATACTTATATTATTAAAATAATAAATAAATAAAGTTAAAAAAAAAATGATGGACTTTTACTTATTAATTTAAAAATTATCATGAGATGGTTGAAAATGAGAAAATTTTTCAACTAATATTTATTTAGAAAAATTTGCAGAATTTAGTTTTATCTGCAAACACTACGTATAAATGTAGGTACAATAAAACAAAATATGAAAATTAAAACGTCGTTTATGCGACCGCGTTGACAGAGTAGCAATAAGGTAGAATTTTTAAGCTACTTATATTAATATAATATGCTGCGTGAATGACTAATAATAATAATAATAATAATAATAATAATGTTAAGAATGAAAAAATGTCTCTTCGGACGTATTAGTAGCTATGGAAGTCGGGTGCGGCCCAACGCGACGATCCTTTAGTAGTGGAAAAAAAAATTAAACAGAAAAATTGTTTTTTTTTTCTTTATTATCGCTAGACACTAACAGTTATAATATATTATATTACTGATACTCGAACGGTATCCTTTTAAATATAAAAGTATAAAATACATGATATTATATTAAATTCACCCCAAGGATTTGGGCTCGTGTTTTAATACAAATTAATCCAACTCTAAACACTTAAATATACAGATATAATTTACGACAATTGTCGAGAGAACGACAACGACTATATTATAACGTCGTAACTTGTGGTCAAAATTAAATGGTATGATATGACTCCTCTTTTATTCGTTTTTATAATAAGTATATTTTGATCTTCATACTTCATTTTCTTTAAGAAATATCATTTTCCTCTTACATAATCAATTATATGATAATATAAGTATTAAGTAAAGAAAAGTTTTAATTAGGCGTGTCAATTTATATTTCAAGCTAGAAGTACAATAAGTAATACAACAAATACAATTTTTCTAATATTGGTATTCTATTTTTTTTAATTCGATTTCTTGAAAATTGAAAAATCCTAAGTGGTCGTGTAATTTTTCATATTCGTATTCCGATCGCCCAATATGCTTATTTTAAGTCTCTTTTTGGACCACATGCGACTGCTGAGTGCAAAACACTGTTACGATACAAATTCGCAGAAAAAGCACACGCGCACGCACGCGCGCACGCACGTACGTCTGTTCAGAAATGTGTGTAATAATATAATAATAACGTCTTTGCCACATGTCCAACAGATGTTGTTTTTATTTTTAAGGGTGGTGACGACCACCACGATTATATATACGTCTACGAGAGCGCCGTATATTAATAAGTGGAATAAATGTTTGAAAACCGACCACCGTCATAACCGAGCGCGACGATTATAGGTATGATGTGTTTGTACTTCGTATAGTATGCGTATATTATATACTGTATAGTATAATATATTTACAATATAATATTCAATATATTTTTTTATTTATACGTGTGTACCTATACTGTGTTATATTCGGACAGAGTGACGAAAATTATTGCACGTACACAACACACAAAGACCCGTATAGTATACCTACGTGAGATACTGCGTGCGCCAAGAGTTGCTGCTGCAGAAGCTGTGTTTACAATATTACATCGAGGTGTTGTCGTCTACTGCAAGTAGGTAGATTGGTAGATATATTATATAGGTAATATTTCATGCATAATTTATACTGTAAAAACTAAGTACCTACCTATGAAATCATTTCATTGATCGCTATTTTAAGGATTTTTGTAAAATGTGATTTAGTAACGCACTCGTATATTATAATATATAATTTAACCGTAATATACAGGGAAAGATTAATTTGGATCTCGTAATACAAATAAAAAATATATTTACATCAATTTCGAGGACCTGCTTAAACCAATTTATATCATGCAATACTTTCTAAGCACAAAAATGATAATATTTCGAACCCCCAGCATATAAAATGTTATCGGTTGGAACCATATTGTATACTATTAAAAAAATATTCAGTCTACTTACTATTTTTAATATTGAATTATAATTTATATTATTGTTAGCTTATAACAATTAATACAATATAAACAATAATATTTAATGTATGTACCTATATTCTATATATTATAGTGTTAACTATACAAATTGAGAATTTTCATGCAGCGCATTGCTAAATTATTATACCCAATATTTTTCTCGGATTTCCCATGGTGTAATATATAGTTGCAATAAATCGTAATTTGGTACAGCCATAAAAGCGAATGAAACTGTCTATTCGTTCAAAAAGCCTTTGAATAATATAGGTGACTTGTGCATCCTACCTTGATCCGTGGTATAATCCGCTGGAAACGGGCAGTACGTGTTCGTCAGGCTCGAAATTATCAAGACCCACTACTACACAACACTAGTTTATTTACATTCGCAAATGATGACGCTAA
>VUJU01002951.1:0-30995 GCA_009835225.1 Aphis craccivora | reverse complement strand
AATATTGACAAAAATTCGTCAAAACCATGAATATTTGTAAATTATTTTGTAGGTATAATTCATAAAAATTTTTGTATAAGTAGCTAAGAGTTGAAAATTCAATACGAGGTTTTCCATAATTTTAGCTTATAATAATTATAAAAGAACTTAAATTCTGGTATATTCAGGCCATTAAATCATAAACCACCTTTTTCACCAACCTTTTGAAATTATATTCTAGGCTGACAAATCATTTCCGTTCAGAATTGTTTTTACAAAAAATAATTAATAATGTGCGTATTTCTTATATTTTATATATGTTTTTACATCGTATGATATATCTCAAATAAAACAAGAAAGATTAAATAGCATGGCAATTCTAACAATTGTCAAGTCTTCTTGTTTCATTATCATATGCAGATATTATAAAATCATTTGCAAATAAAACGGCAAGACGTCAACTTTTAAAGTTAAAATAAATAAGTTAAGTTTATACATACATATTATAGATTAGTCAGAAGTTTTGTAAATCTATCTTGTATGCCTTTTAAAATTGTAATTTGTATTATAAAAATAAAGATTTTTATCACGTTAGCGGTCATATACGTCTCATGCAGTACTATTTTCTATAGTATTAGATGGAAACTGAAATGTGACTGACCTGTTATGTTCAGTCATATGTTTGGGCACAAATAAATAAACAACTCTTAAATAATATTAAAAAGCCCAGTGACTATGAACGTGTTATTATAAAAAATATTGTAAATTGTAGCGTTTTACTTAATGCTCCTAACAATGGTTAAAGTTTTATTTTATTATTGATGGTTTATAATAAATAAAAATTATCATTGTAGGTTTTTATTAAAATTCAGTGAACAATCATTGACATTTTTTTCAAAATAGGCTAAATAACTTAACCTTAAATATCTTAAATCTTAAATCGTGATTTTGACTGTTAGATAATCGGATATTTTGTAATACTTGTGACGTCATGCCGTACCAAGCACGGTTTACGGATATGTATTTGTGTATGAACTGTGTCCTATGCGTATGACAAATGCGCAAACTTTAATCAAATCCAGTCTTACAACCACACCATGTGCTTTTATTATCACAACAATCACGAACCATTCGTATTAGATAATATATTTTTAAATATTATTTTCAGTTGAATACTGATTACTGGCCCTATTCTTCTTCGGTGAATTCTTAATTAGTTTATAATTTTTATATACTAAAAATAAAATGTATTAGGTACGCGCACTCACATAACATTATTATTAGGTATTTAGAATGAGATCGTTTTCATATTGTGACCAATAATCATAAGTAATAACATCCGATAAAAGTGTAATATTATATAATTATACATTTTTAAAATGAAAAATATCAGTTTAATTTCGGATGTTTCGACGATGAAACGCCAATTAGAAACAACGTTCGATGGAAACTCTCAAAAACGCCTTCATGTGGACGATGATAATGAATTTTTTGGTTTACCGAACAAAGTAAAACATTTGTTCAAAAAGCACAAAAGGATCACACAGCTTTACGGTTTGAATTCTTTTATTTCTGATCGTTTTAGATGTACCTATGATTATCTGTTTATCATAATATTGCGCATTACATGTAGATTGGCAAATTGAATGTTTGAATTTAGAAGCCATAAAAACTAGGAAAAATTTGGTTTATGCATTGCCTACAAGTGGTGGAAAAACACTTGTAGCAGAAATTCTTATGCTTAGAGAACTCATAGTTCATGAACGTAATGTTATATTTATTTTGCCATATGTCGCTCTAGTTCAAGAAAAGGTGTGTAGTAAACGATGATAAAGTCTAAAAATTTATTTTTAAACACCAATTTTTGTTATAAATGAGAAGGTGCAATCTTTGTGTCCATTTGGCCTTAACTTGGAATTCAATGTTGAAGAATATGTTGGTGGCAAAGGGAAACATCCTCCACTTCACCGTAAACGCAAATCATCATTATATGTGTGCACTCTAGAGAGAGGAGCTGGACTAGTTGATTGTATGTTAGCTGATAATGGTCAATTAGGTGGCAGAAGTGTTGGAATGATTGTAGTTGATGAACTGCATCTTCTTGGCGAACAAAAAAGAGGAGCTTTGTTAGAAGCAACTCTTACAAAAGTTTTAAATTATAACCAGTCTAAGTGTAAGTAACTCTTAAACTATGACATTGTATTATTTATATTATTATTTTTTAAAATACTTACTGTGGCTATTAAATATAGATAACATTCAGATAATTGGAATGTCAGCTACAATTGGAAATATGCAAGAAGTAGGTGACTTTTTAAATGCTTATGTATACACAAGAGATTTTAGACCTGTAAAACTAACTGAGACTATAAAATTTAATGAAGAAATATTTGTAATAAATAAAGATATTGATGGTTCTTTAAAAACTAAACTTGATAGAAAATTAAGTTTTGATGTAAGTTTCAACTCTTGAAAATATATTTTCATTTAAAAATAATAACTATTTTTAATTAGGTTTATTCAGCTGATATGAAACAATTAGACCCAAGTGGTATTGGGCTTCTTGTTCGTGAAGTATTACCTAATGGTAGCTGTTTGATTTTTTGTCCTACTAAAAGTAGTTGTCTGAGTATTGCCAAAATTGTCTATAAAACTATTGGACGGTAAGCACTATTCTCAGTAAAAAATTTTTATCATTGAAAAGGTACGCTATAAATATAGGTATAGCATAAGGTAATAATATTTTTTATCTGTTAGCGAAGAAACACAAGTTAAACTTAAAGAAAAAGAAGAACTGTATAAAGCACTTAAAGAAGAAGGTGATGGTAAAGTATGTCCTTTATTAACCAGAAGTATCCTCTTTGGAGTAGCATATCATAATTCAGGTAAGTCCCTAACTATTATAATATAATTGTACTTATGAAATAAGCTTTAAGTAATACATTTTTAGGGTTGACAAATGCTGAAAGGAAACTGTTAGAAGAAGCTTTTCTAGGCGGTATTCTCAAATGTATTTGTTGTACATCAACATTAGCAGCTGGTATAAATCTTCCAGCACAAAGAGTAAAATTAAACAATTATATTTTAGAACTTTTGACTATGCATGAAAAATCTGTTAGATTTATAATATTTAAATATTTTTCTTTTATTCTATATCCCATTTGCATTAGTAGCTTCCAGTTTTTATTTTTTATTTTTATAGAGATTCAGTAATAGTTGTTTTTAATATATGTGTAAAATTTTAGTTTCTGTAGCACATCTAACATGCAATACTGCAAGCATTATTAAATTATAATTATAATTTATTAGGTTATAATAACATCACCATATGTTGGACGAGACTTTATAAAACGAAGCACATACAGACAAATGGTTGGACGTGCTGGTAGAGCTGGTCTGACAGAAAGTGGTGACAGTGTTCTATTATGTCAAGAAAATGATAAAGAAAAGGTAATTATGAACACATTGAAATTTTACAAGTAGGTTATTTTTATTTTTTGATTTTTAGTTCAGTTAACAAATTTAGTGGTAGCCATGTACATGTTTTTTATGCCATTGTTGACAAAATCATAGTGTTTAATTATACATAATATATAATACATTATAAATTATACATACATATTTAATATCATAATTAATTTTTTTAATTGTATAATATTTTAATTTTTAGATAAAAGTATTATTAGAAAGTGGTATTGAACATATTGACAGCTGCCTTGGCACAGAAGAAAATGTAGTTTTTTCAATGATATTAAGCTCTTTAAGTTCAGGATGTACGTCTAGTCAACAACAACTCGTAGACTTGATGAAGCGTACACTTTTTGTTCAACAAGCTGAGAAACGTAATGTTGAATGTACAGTTGCATCAGATCTAATAGAATCATGTTTGGATAAATTAAGATCAATAAATGCATTTGATGAGCCAGTGGAAGATAAATTAAAATTAACAACAATTGCAAAAGCTGCAGTTGCTGCAAACTTGGACATATTAGAAGCACAAAAATTATATACTGAATTATTGGAAGCCTCAAGTGCATTAATATTGACTAATAAACTTCATTTATTATACTTAGCTGTTCCTTATACAGAATGTATCACATTAGACCGTCAAAATGTTTTAGATATAGTAGGTATAGAAATATAGAAATAGAGTATATAATATCATATATTATATTCAAGTTAAGAAATATACTCAGTGGTGGATAATAGTTCGGTTTGTCTTTCCATTATCCTCTTATTGTTGAGTCTATAATTTGTATGTCTACAAATTGATGAAAAAATACATTTGTGCACGTATCAGCCACTTATTAAGTTTCATAACTTGAATAGGATATACACATTAACATATTATAAAGATTTTGAAATTAAATTTCTCATAGATGACAAATTTACAAGGAGATCAACAAGCATTGGCTAACCGATTAGGATTAAATGAATTATGTATATCACAATTCTATAGTTATGGAAGAATTAAAGTAAGAAGTTTTTCTTTTATTAAAAAATAAAAATAAATTTTAAAAATGTGGTAAAATTTGCTACTATTAAAATAATTTGCTAATCTCCAAGAAAAATTAGTTATATGTTATTTTTTATTGTGTTAAATTTTTTCTTATTTAAAATTAATAGAATGTATCCGAAAGTATTTGGAAGAAGTTTCTCATGAGTTTGATTTTAAATGATTTGTGGAATAAAGAATCTATTTGGACAGTCTCTAAAACATATAACTTGCCAAGGGGAACAATACATTCATTCTTATCAAGAACTGCATCACATGCTTCTTCCATATTAAGATTTACTGAGGTGAGTATTACGTTTAATCATAATAGGTACTCAAGTTATTATTTTCAGGCTTAGTAAAATATGATTTTAACCACTCTCTAAAATCTAGATCTTATAGATTTTTTTTTTTAGTTAATTTTATTGCATCAATATTTAAAATTAAATAAGAATCAAATGAATATTATGGTATATAATGTTATAAACTAAATTCAAATTTAGCCTAAAAATATTTAATGTGATTGAAGTCAAATAAGTTTTAAATTTTAGGCATTAAATGATAAAAAATTGGATCATTTCCCAATGTTATTTCAAAATATTGTTCCTAAACTCAACATAGGGATATTAGGAAGTTCATCTGATCTTGAATCTTTAATGAATTTGCCATCTGTGAGATTTGTAAGTACATTATGATTTTTAAGTTCTTCAATTAGTATGTAAATTGTTGTTATTAAATCAAATTAACTAACAAATTTTTATTATAGGGTAGAGCAATGCAACTATACAAAGCAGGCTATAAAACATTAAATGATGTAGCTAAAGCAAATAAAAAAGAATTATGTAAAGTTATTGATCATTTACCATTAAAAGTAGCTCGTGAGATGATTGCTTCTGCTAAAGTAATTTTTTTTTTTTTATCTATAATTCTATTTTATTTACTTTTATATTTATTATTTTTTATTGCATAGCTTATCTTGTTATCGGAAGCAGAATCGCTAGAAGAATTAGCTGAAAGTTTGCGTGCAGATCTAAACCAATCTATGTCAAAAAGCAAAGAAAATTCGTTATGGTTCTAAATTACGATGTTACTAATGAAACTGATCAAGGTGACAATGAGTTTTAAAGAACATCAATTTTTAAATGTTTATTTTTAGTTATCAGATTTAACAATTATTTATTTATTCAAAGAGATAATGTATCTTTTAAATTATTTGTATATTTATTGTTTAAGTAAAGTATTTATTAATGATTTATTACCTTACAAGATGTATCTTAACCACTAATTAAAAAACTATTTTTCTAGTTTTTTTTTTTTTTTTTTGTGCCATGTTTATGAATTACAAAAACCATCTCAAAATGCACCTATTATTATTGATTACATTGCTAAGACTTTAGGGTTTAAAATAAAATACAAAATAAAATACATTTTATGTAGAAAATTCAGATTTTTGTATCACGTATTTGTACGTAACAATAGTGGTCTAACATTTGCTATTATGGTTTTTTTTTACAACTTAAATTAAGAAAGTAGTGTATATAATCTGATTACTTCCATGTTCTTTCTGATATTTTATTTTATGATTATTTACAACCTCTTCTGTGTATGACATGTCGTTGTTTAAATATTATGTTGTTGGTTTCTTATTTATGCCGAGAAAATTAAGCATCTCCTTCAAAGGAATTATCTACCTCATTGGTTTCATCTTAGGAAGACTTTAATTCTATGGTAATAGTATGGTGGGTAGGTGAGTCTGGTCTTTGTTTTAATGTTTCAAAATGTCATACTGTGATTTATTCAAAAACTCACTTGCAACCATTTAGTTTCCTCAATTATTTTATTGACGAGGTTAATGTAATCTTGTCCTGGATTGAGTTATTTTAGTTTCATACTTGATACAAAATTGTTTCTGTTCTCTAATAGGTTTCTTTATTAATCTATTTTTGAGTTTAAATATGATAAGTGTCTGTTGAAGTAAGACCAATGGAAAGTTCTTAAGTTAAAAATGGTCTCTTTCATCGTGGAAATTAACTAATAACAATACTGTTGAGAAATGAATACATATTGATGCAATAGCTGAAATTTTATCTTCTGAAGTACAATATCCAATTCTCATTGGACTTCCTCATAGAAAATAATATAGTTTTGGTTCTATTTAATATTTTTTCAGTTAATGGATCAACTACATCAAATACATCTATATCAGAATGTGAATATTATAAAGCTATTTTAACCATGTTTAGTGACTAAATCATAGCCTCTAATAATCTTAAAAATCACCTATTATTTAGTTGGAAAACTAAGTGAAGAGTCAGAATTAACACTTCTAAACACCATCCGCACTGTACGTTCACAGTCTGTAAAGGAGTTTACACACAGTTTTAATCAACTTCATAATTTCTAAGTTAATCAAAAGTTTGCTATTTGGGTTAGCTAGCAGCATTGATTATAATATATTACAATTGTATTTATAATCAATGCTAGCAGATTAATGAGTCAACTGGGCTTACAATATTAAAACATAACGACTATTGCTATGAAGACATAGGAACCTCTACTTACTATTAAATTAAATTTAAAAAAAAATAAATTAATTCTATACAAAACAACATTGACAATGTCTTTTTGGTCTTAAAGAATCCAAACCATCCGTAAACATAATATAGATATAAAACAATATATTATGTCTATGAAACCATTCAAATTACAAAACATTCAAGTGTTATAATCAACTACACTACACCTGATGACAGGTGCATTTTTCTGAACAACCAATCATACTTTAAAATTGCATACATCTATTGTAATAGATTCCAATCCTGCTTAGCTAACCTTCAACCCCTATCTCTTATTAGAGATCTCAATTCAAATAATTGATAAATATCCTCGCGAATATACCTAGATGGTTAATTTGTCAATGTTGCAGACTTCATAAATCCAATTTAATCCCTTAATAACATCAGACAAAAAAATAAGTCAACAAAGAGTTGCTTCTTTTAATCAGCTTACTTTCATGAAAATACACTAACCACTCAAACACATAGTAAAGAAAAAAAAATATTTACAGAATGTATAAATCCTATTAAATATATATATATATACCAATTATAATTTACACAAACACAATATTACATTTTACTTCACATGTCTACAAATTTTAATAATATACGAGAACCAGATAACCTAATAAATGAAAATTTAGTATCAAGTATAAATATTTGATATTTATTGCAAAAGGTTATGATATATTACAAGTAACAGATAAGTTTACAAATAATTGAATTTTATGAATAATACTTTATAAATAACAAATAAATAATACAATATAATGAGCATAAATATGCAACAAAAATTATTATATATCTATTATCTCTGAATTTAATATTATATTTACTATGTAGCAATGTTATAAAATAAAAAAACTCAATAGAATAAATATTTTACTGTATAGGAATGACAGAAAGGAAATTATAATTACAAATTATTTTGCAGGCGAAACAGATTTTTTCAATGGAGTCTGTTTAAGTTGAAGAATGATAGATCTCATACGTGTTACATCTTTACTAGCACGACTGGATTTTGGGTTAAAATCGCAGAGTTTTGAGATGCGATCCCATTCAGTGCCCGGCTCAATTTCATCAGATTCAGCAACAAATTGTTTCTCTGCATTTCTAGATGGAAAAAAAACCAATGATATTATAAATAATATAATAAAAGTCAGTACATTTTCTAATTCAAAATAGTTATCAATTTAATAAGCTTAATATTGTATTACTCACAACGCAGATTCTCTATTCCGATGAAGCATTTAAAAAAATTTATTTATGATAAAAAAAAAGTTTAGACATAATAGATAGTATTTTAAATATTAATTTATATTACCGATTAACATCTTTAGTTTTTGCGATTTGTTCCTTGTGAATCTTGTACCATTCTTCCAATTCTTTTTTAGCGACCAAACGTAATTCTTCCTTCTTCTTTTCTTCATCAGCATCTTAAAATATATTTATAAAATAAATTAAGTAAAAACTGATTTAATTCTTATTCATTATATTTATAATACCTTTTTCTTCTAATCGAGTCTTTTGTTCTTCTCGCCATTTCTTAATTTTTTCTGGTTCTTCTCTTTCAATTTTTGGAGCAATAATTGGTGATGATGTATCTAAAGAAAAAAAGATAATTAGGTCATACAAATTAATAAAATGTTTTATATTTTAATATTTATAATCATAACCTAAAAAATAATAATTTACTCACTATTTTTTTTAGGTGAAACCAATTTTTTTACTGCACAGACATGTACAAAATATACAAAAACTATTTTTAGATTCTGATAGGAGTGATGAATATGTTGATATTTGATTGGGGCTTTTTTTTTTTTTATTTTGGGTGAAGAAACTTTTTAATAAAAAATGTGATCTAGTTTGTACTTTAGTAGGCCGAAATAAGTAGAAAATGTTCAGTACTTTTAGAAATTATTGGGGGGAGGGGGAAAGATATACAAATATTTGTTAAAATTATGATTGAAATATAGCCGATATGTATATCATTAAATTTAAATTTATTATATCAATTACTGCATTATAGTTACCAAATCTACTATGAGTTATATTATACTTGACACTATACAGCAAAGCAACTATTTGCTTACCAACTTTTTTAAAATTAAACCATTGAAAAGTTTTAAGATATGAGACATATCATCAAGAGAACTAAAAAGAAAGCCTCTAAATATATCCACTTAAAAATTATAAAAATAAGCATTTATGAACCAAAAATGGCTAAACATGGTTAACCATTAACACCATACTTCAAAAAAGTATGAATTACTTTTTGGTAATATAAAACAGTTTATAACATTTATAATAAATTAATAACTAAGTAAGAAGATCTAAATTGCCTTTTTTCTTTTCTTTACTTCTATTTTTAGTAACTTGACATAGTTTTTACTTTTTACCTAAGTTAAATAATAATGCTTCATGCCATTAAAACAGAATGACTTTAATATTGTAAAATATGCTCTAACTGTACAATGTTGGAATATGATAAAAAAAAAAATAGTATTTTCAATCATAGTTTTATGAAACATATAATGTGCTTAATTCACAACAAATACAATAAACTATTAAAAAAATATACAAATTTTAACAAATCCAGCCCCTAATAATAAACAATATGACGTATCTAAAAATCAAAATCATAAAAAATCCTCTTTAAATGAATTTAAAAATATACTGGATAATTCTTTAATTGAATAATATTCATTATTTCAAAATCTATTACATAACCACATAGAACTACTCAGTAATGTTTTAATTTTTTAACTACATAATAATATAAAAATATCCATTGTAATAAAAGGACATCTTAAATTGAATTGTAAACATACAAAACTATAACTTTAACTTAATGCAATAAAATAAAAATAAATTTATTCCCATAGGTTAGGAATACATATAAGGTGCATTTTCAGCCTTTTACTTACCATCATCACTATTCGTAGCTGTAAAACCATTTGTTAATCCATTTTCTAGGTCAAAGGAAAAAAAAAACAAAACAATAATAAAACAACACTTGCAAATAATAAAAGAAAAAAGCATTACAGAAATTGGGGTAATTAGACTCAAATAAGAACTTGGGGTTAGGTTAGGACCTAACCTGGCTTGATCTCGAAAAATAATATAGAAATTGAATCTAATAACCCTAAGTTATCTAGTTGCGTCAACAATTCTATATATAATATTAAAATTATTAGGTTTACATTCCTACTCATTTATTTCTTTTTTAAAAAGTAATAATTTTTTTTTTTTTAACGACAAATTGCTTCAACCAGTAATTTATATTCTACATTTATTACTTTAATTATTAAAACAAGATTAAAAAATTGTTTTCTTAAATGTCAAGGAAGCAATAATTAATATTATAGAAATTACGTTTTTCTATTCTTTAAAATAGTTTTTAATAGTTATATTAAAACAGACAATTAGTTTTAACTAGACTTTAATACATCTCTTGTTAGTATTAAAATTAAGTGTTTTATTGTTTTATATTATAAAGTATTTATCATACCTAATTGAAATTCACAAAAACTAAGTAACCTACAACTTATGAAATATCAATACATAAATGGTAGTAAAGTCTAAAGACAATTAAACATTGATATATTTTGTTTGAATGAACTTTAAAATCTGACAACTTACCGTTCACAGAGTTAGACAACTGGTTTTCTGTACTATCAATTATTTCAAAGCTGCTTCCTGAACCTAATCATACATACAATTCATAGCATGCAGAAAAAAAAATAATATAAAGACATGAATAAAAAGCTTCACAAAGCAGGCAAGTGATGGCTATTATATTCTGCTAGTCGAGATTATTAGTAGTTACCGTTTGATAAAGTTTGGGTGACACCGATCGGTACATTGGGTGTGTTGAGATCGTCTTCTAAGCCCGCCAATTGAGTTTGTTCGCGAGCCAAAAATTCTGCGGCTGGATCGACATCGTTATCGTCGAAATTGTCACCAAAGTTATCCATCACTTCAAACTGTTCGAAAAATAAAATATATAAGATTGGCAGAGGTGGAACAGTATTTTATAACAATAAACGATCGAGATGTTCGGTGTAAAAACAATGTAAGGGCCGAACCGACTGAACTGTAGTCTGTAATAATATTTAGAGATAAGATAACGAATAACAACGACGGCAAATGAATAGAAATAAAATTGCCAATAAAGGCGTATTTCGATATTGAATTCCCCTGCGACTCGACGATGACGTGTAAAAATAGTTGCAGACTTACGTTCAGAAATCCGTTCTTCGATCGAAATATTAATGTTCAACGACCGTTCGTAGTCAGTCGTACGCGAATGGAGCCTTTTGACAAACGGTAGAAAAATTAAAACTGTAATCGGCTTAAACGATTATTATGGACGGAAGTTACTGAACTTAGTGACTACTGACAAGACGTGACAAGATCGAATGCTCAATGCGAGTCGTGAGTGTCGGGTGTGGGGTGGCACAGGCACTGTCAGTGAGCACTGTGTGGTGGGCCGTGGGCAGGAGTGCAGCTGCAGACGACGCACGATTAGAGTGATTAGATAAGTAGCTGATAAATACGAATATTTGATAATATGGGTCACTACCAATTCTCCCAAATTTTTTTTATCCGAATTATTAATACACCCAATATAATTTTTTTTCGAACGTTCCAATTAAGTTACTCGCTAAATCATTGTCCCAATAAAACCCATTGTTTGTACTTTATTTGTTGATTGTTCTCTTATTGTTCTTAGAACAGTCTTACTCTATGATTAATGGTGTTTCGGGAAAATCGTTTTATTCAGAAACGAACGTTGGAAAATGTTTATATTTTAGTCGGTTTCTTATTTGGTTAAATCAGGTTTTGGAAAAAAATTTATTTTCAAAATTAACCAAGTTTGGAGTATTAATTATTGGGACAATAATTGTTATTTAGAAACGAACGTATTTATTAAGTGAGAATTAGATACCTAACACCATAATTTAAAATATTTATAGTATATTTTAATTCGTGTTAGCGCTAGTGGCTTCTTATAATTTGGCCTCGGAAATAGGATTCATAATACCATATCCTACGTCCGAATAAATTGGTATTTTAATATATTAGTTGGGTTTGGGTGTTAGGGAAAAAAATTTAGAATGTTTTAGTGAAGTATGAAAAATGTACTTTTTGAAAAAATGTTATGATATAATATTTAAGGAACCAAGCATCGGTTGATTAAGAAACGTACTATACTATCTACTAGTTACTACCTATATATATTTTATATCTTTGAAAATTATTAACATAACTAAAAAATTAAAACCAATAAATTATGCATTACCATTTTTTTCGAAAAAAGCAAAACTAGCTAGAAACTTAAGCAAATGCATAAAAAAATGAGTTCATGGGGGATATGATATCCTTATCCCCCCGAGAGCACACCCCTCATTGAGAAAAAAAATAAGCAATACAGAGATTTTAGAACTATTGCATTATTGAAATCAGAACATATTCTAGTTATTCTACTTCTAACATTAAAGACGATTTATTCATGATATGAATAGTGATCAAAGAACAATAAGGAAGAGTCAAAATATTTACTAAGGTCATTAATATGAGAAACTCTAGCCAATTTAATGGTATTTAAATATTATTATAACTTTGAGTTATGCACTTTTTTGAATATGTCATAATTTTACATTTTCTAACATCAAAATATAGTTCATTAAGAACACACTAATCATTGGTAGATTGAGGTATAGCGTTTATAAGATTACTAGATTTTTAGTAGTATAATAAATAAAACTATGTATATTGATACTAGTAAATACATTAAAATTGAAAACCCATTACAAAAATAGTGTTTATATATGACATTTTATACTTAATAACTTAAATTATACATAATATTTCCAATAATTTGTCATTATAAACAATACTATTAAAAACATTTTATTCACATAATTCTAACATGGACTGTACAGACATTGGAGCAAAATTTGTTCCATCTTGGCTAACAAATAAAACTCCACGGTCAATAAATGCTTGAAGTCTTGCTCCACATCTATATACTTGTTTGGCTTCTCTAAAACGACCAGACATAGGCATCCATAAAATACCCCGTTCCTCACAACGTTTTTGTACTAATTCTTTAAAGCCATGTGGCATTTGTGATGCAGTACGTACAGCTTCAGCTAGACCACCCTAAAATATATAATATAAAACATATCAAAACCCTTAACATTATAATAATAATAAAAAATATGGTTGTTTGTAGTAGTTTGTTTGTCTATTTTATAATTTAAATTATTTACGTGAATTGTTGGCGGTGGAGGTGGTTGTGGCATAGAAGGTCCTCCAACTGCTCGGCTCATTATATCCAAAGCTGAATGAAATCTCCCTTTAATGGTTGGGTGTTCAACAATAACAGGAGGCATTAAAGACTTCCATCCTGTATACCAATTACTTATTTGTTCGTGATTAGGATTCATATTTATCCACATAGTAAGTGTTTTAAGCCACTTAGGAAAGAAATGTTGGTCCAACAATTCCACTAATGTAGGCAATGGTAATACATCTGACCATGCATTAACCCAATTCCAATTGTCTAAACAAAAAATAAAATTTTAATATCTCTATACTAGTTTTTAAAAATATAGTTACCCAATTGTTGATGATGTGGGTTGATAACAAAAGCATGTAGAGCCGCTTGTAATTTAGGAACAATATTTTTTATTAGAAAAGCTTCCATGTAGCCTTGTTGAAAAACATTTATCCATGGTTGGAGCATCAGCTTAGCAGAACTGTCAGATGGATGCCAGGCATTTAATGCTACACTTAATTTTTGTCTTAGTGTTGGATAAACTATTGTTTCGAAATGTTTACCTATTTATTTTAACAATAAAATAATAATTTTATTCAGAATTATTAATCTAGTTAATAATTAATATTGAATTTGGCTCACTTAAATAAGGCAACCATGGGTGAATCCATAAATGGATTGGTACAATATCAGTTAACGGATCCCATTGTTCCACTTCCGACTGTATTTTAGGTAAAATCATATTTTCAAGAACTTTATTAATTATGTCAATTGGTATCAATTCAGCTGATTGTTCAACAAGTTTCAACATACTGTTATAATCTCGACATTTCCATTGCCTAAATAAATAATGAATTAATAAAAATGCTGAAAATACCACTTAATATAAAATATAGAAGATAATTTGACATGATTTTACATAGAGATTACCAGTTAACATTTTTAGAAAGCCACTTAAGGAATTCAGAAAGTTTTTGGCGATCAGAAAATTATAAAAATAAAACGTTATTAAAATTCACCATAAAAAAATTTTTTTTTACTATGGGCCAGATAAAGTTTTCCACAGACTGTATGAGAGTTGTTTTGGTGAATCTTGATATAATAACAAACAAATTTAGAGTGTTGAGAAAAAACAATTTATTCTTCTTTGATTAGTATTATAATCACCCGCATGCTTTTTGAACTTGAGGTACCCATTCTTGCCAAATTAATGTTTGAAATTCATCACTTGATTGAAAACCAATAGCACATGGCTCATTTAATGTTAATAGTTCTTTCCATTTTTTGAGTTCTTCGATAGGCATTGTTGGATCTTGTAATGGATTCCATGTAGATAGCATTTCTTTTATCAATATTTGAGAAATTGATAAAGCAAAGACTGATCCACCATTTAGCTGATAGTCTGGGTAGTAATTTTCCTAAATAATTAAAGTTAATCTTTATATTTAAGAGAATATTTTTAACTAATTAACTTACTTTCATTTCTGTTAAACGTTTTATAGCTTGATTACTATCTAACATATTTTTTTTTAATGCATCATTTAAAGATTCCATGACAATTATCATTTTTTCAAGAGATTCAATTGATTTATTTTTTTCATTAATACTTTCTCCTAATTTTGTAGTTTCTTGTTCAATGACAATAAGGCGATCTTCCGAAGTACAAAGTTCTTGATTGTTAGTAATTATGTTCTGTAATAAAACCAAAATTAAATGGTTTTTATTTTTATATTAAAAAAATAAGGTTATAGTCATTTTGTATACTTGTTCAGCTATTTCAACTAATAGGTTGAGATTGTGTAATAACTCGGGTAGATCAAAATTTGAGTATTTTTTATCTTTTCGTATTTCCCACTGATCTGTTGGTTTTTTCACACCAGATATAGCATGATATCCAGATAAAATTCTCTGTTCAGGACCAGTCATATCAATTACTTTTACTCTACTTAGTTCACTGAAATATAAAAATAAATTTTTAAAAAATTTAAAAAAAGTTGTACAATTTATGATGTTCTAATTATGGTTTTGTATCAATGCATATAATTAAATTGATTTGATAATAAAAAATGTTCAATATAAGTATAAAAATATGAAAGATTAATTGTTTATTAATTATACTTGAATTCTCGTTTTCTTTGCCCTGGTTGTTTACTTTCTTCAATCACTTCTTCAGCTGTTTTATAAATATATTGAGTTTTTTCAGCTTTAAGTGCTTTTCTCCAACCACTTACTAGAACTTTGTTATCTTTTGACTTATCTGCTGCTTTTTCTCCATCTACTTTCATTGGTTTGGTCTTAGACTCAGGACCATATGCACCTAAAATAAGTCGAATGAATTTCAGCATGAATAACATATATTAATTTATAATTATCTATTACCAATTGCTCCTCTTCCTTTTCTTAAGTTTGCTTCAATTGGAGCCAGAATACCTTGAAGTTTTTTTCCTAAACCATGACCTGGTTGGTAACCCATCTATTAAATATAAAATGATGAGTTAAATATTTATTAATTTTAAAGTATAAATAAATATATAAATTTATGATTTACTCCAAGCAACAATTTTGCACCAATTCCTTTAGTATGTTTTTCCCAATCTCCTAATCCTTTGTTCATTAGACTTGAATTTACTTGGGATCGTTTCTTTCGTAATCCTGCCAATTCTTGATCAATATCAAAACTAAATGCTGGTTTTTCTTCATCGCTGTAATTATATATCAAAACAAAATCTATTAAATATATTGGAAATCACATTTAACTTTAATTTTTCAAACCTGGATGCAGATATATTATCTTCCAAATTGTGAGATTCATTGTCTTTATTTTCTTCAGTTTTAATTTCTTTTTTTTCTTTGCCAGCCTGCTGAACTCCCCCAGCCACAAATGAAACAGGAGCAGTATAGTTTTGTTTATATTTTTTATCTTTATTCTTTCTACGGCCTCCAAAACCTGAAGGTTCATCGTCACTATCATTACCTTCTTCATCTGCCCAAATTCCTAGATAATAACATAGTGCATTAATATAAAAGTAATTTTTATGGGGCTTATACGATATATGATAAGTACATATTATGTAAGCTACAATAATTGAACCATTTAATTTTTTAGTTGGTTTATTTGTTTGAAAAATATTATATAATATGGCGAATGATACATAATATACTTAAATATTGGAAACAAGGTAGTATTTTTTTTATAAATGTTAGTTGTTACATAATTGTATGGAACAATTTATAACTTAATATAATCCACAACATTGTAAAATAGTTTGCATATTAAATGAATCACATAGTAGAATAATATTATAATTTATGACACATAATCATCAAAAGTAATGGTTTTAAAGAAATATTTATAGCCATTAATTGTTTATACAATTAATTTAATTAATTTATTTATTTCACTATAGGTACATCATATTGTCCATATTTTATACATTATTACTATAAATAATTAATAGGATATAATACCGTAAATTGCTTGATTTTTTGTCAGTCTTCTTTGGGGTCTGTTCATATTAAATTCATTGTCCAAATCAAAATCGGTAATTTCGAATTTTTCCATTTCATCGTCAGACATTTTTAGTGGGATAACTTTTTACTTTTTAGCTCAAATTATAAAAACAGTAATTACTGTTATTATTGCGAATATTACTAATTTATAATATTGATTATAATTATATATTATTGTATATTTAATAGCTTTAAATTAAATGTTTAAACACACTTTTTCTCGACTTTAGCCGTTTAGCCGTTTTCTGGTATTCTAATCACGGAACTCTGTATCTATTCTGCGGTTTTATCACACAAACCATAACATAACAAACACGATTTAAGATATCTTAAATCGTGATAACAAACCATAATTTAATATAATCTATGAACCTAACCTAACATTTATCTCGTATCTGTCATATTCTGCTATCAGCATTTTACAATTATTTATATTGCTGCTTACAAATACCTAGATACAACTTACAAGTTACAAGTTACAACTTCATAATTTACATTGATTACAGTAATATTTTAATTTTTAAAAACTAAGTAGTAAAATTAAAAAAAAAAAAATTAAATTAAACGAAAATGGGAATTTTAAAACCAGGAATAAAATCTCGATTGGAGGCAGTCACCGAGATTGTCAAAACTTCTTACCATGTCGCCTTTATTCCATTTGTTATATACATGGGTATGTAGCTTTATAGTACGAACTTAAATGATGAACCACTCAATTATTCGCCTTTATTCCATTTGTTATATACATGGGTATGTAGCTTTATAGTACAAACTTAAATGATGAACCACTCAATTATTTTCAATTCCCCTGATGTTTCATTTCATTAAGTTTTATGGTATTTCTTATGATTATATTGTTTGATAGAAAAAATGATTGGATTTAATATTAACGTTAGTTTTATTAAATATATTTAAAAAAAAATTGAGTTATTACACATAGATCATAAATGAATAGCTTATGGTAAACATATATATTAATGTATTAATATGTTTCTTATTATTACATCTGCAAATTGTAGAAATGTAGAAGTAAATAAATGTCTTTATAATAAATATTATATTTACTTATTTTGTTATTTAAAGGATTCAAAAAAGGACCAGAGGTTGGTGGCCCAGCATTTGGACTTTTGAGGTAGTATTTTAATTTATATTTTATTTTATTGGTAAATGAAATAGTATGTTTTTATGTTCACTTATATTAATGATTTTTTTAAATTATTAAATTTTAGTCTCCTGTGGCAGTAATTTAGAAAACAATTCTTCAAATCTATCAAGACACAATTTATGTATTAATTAAAATAACAATGGTTTATATATTATTTGTGTTTTATACAAACATTATAAACTAGTTAAATGTCATGTTGCCTTAAGTTTAATCTTTTAAAATAAATTTGTTAAAATGTGATTAGTGTATATATTATTTATTAAGTGTTAGTTTAATTGATTGTAATATTTGTATCCTACTATTTATTGTTTATGCACCAAAATATTATTAATTAATAGGGTTTAGATTTTGAACTGATATTAATAATAAAAAATGACTTTACTGTGAAAAAACTAAAAAGGCATCTTTGATTTAAATCTAAGCAATTAACATTACATTTTATTTAAATTTAACTGTTCCCAACAGTTATTTAAAGTATATTTTATTTTGACTGTAGACTGTTATCGATACAGAAAGGTTCTAAAGTTAATATTACAGGTATTTTGATTAATAATCAGTGGTGTAACTAGGACTACTCTGTGGGGAGTGATATAGATATTTTTCATTTGTAAAAAAAAAAAAAACATTTATAGGTATCTCACAAATTATAATTCATTATATTATAAAAAAAAAAAGGTCTAGGGGGTGATATATCACCTATATCATCCCCCATAGTTATGCCACTGTTAATGATTAATACATATTTAATAAACTAGTGGTGCCAAGTATTTCATTTGTACAATGTACTATCATATTAGTGATAATTTGATATTAAATACTTTCTATTGGATTATATTGATAATGTATCGGCTTAGATCCTTAGCAAGATATGTACTGTAAAGTGTAAATTATAAGTACAGAATAACCTTGATAAGTTGAAAGAAAAACTATACCTACATGGATACATAACTCGAACATTGCGTGTTCTGAATACAGACTATGTTAAATAATTTTTTTAATCATTAGTCTAATCTGTGTGTGTTTCGATAATTTTACCCGATTGCATTTATTTTATTATTTTGTTTTTCATTTTGTTTATAGTCAGACGTCAGTATGTTGGTTCATTATAGTTGGTTACATGTGTATGGTGTAGGTGTATTGTAAAAATGAATCGTAATTTAAAAACACCTACTATCGGAGAAAAACTAAAGGTCATTGAAACAGTGAAATGTGTAAGGAAGAAGGATATTGCTAAGGAATTTAGAATAGGTTCAGCAAGCACACTATCTATTATAATAAAGAATAGTAAAGAAGTTGATTTGAACTTTCCAACAGACTGAAAGAGGAAGAGAAGGTCTGATTTTTCAGACATTGAAGAATGTGTAGTTAAGTGGTTCAAACAATGCAGGAATGATAATGTTAGTATTGGAGGGCCAATTTTTTATTAAAAAGCAGGACATTTTGCAAAATTATTAGGACATGAACAATTTAAAGCCAGTAACGATTGCCTTGAAAATTATAAATAGGTAACTGTACGATATTGCTTTCAGAAAAGTATGTGGTGAAAGTGCAGCTATCAGTGATAACCTTGTAAATAAATGGAAAATAAATTTCAGTGATCTACTGGGAAGAATATAAATCATGTGATGTACCTATTCAAATATTTAATGCAAAATAGGTAATCATTTTATTTAATGAAACTGCACTTTTTTATAAATGTATGCTAGATAAAACTTTAGATTCAAAAATGAGAAATATATCGGTGTTAAGTATAGTAAAGAACGACTTGCCCTATTATCTTGATTGTTAACATGACTGGTAGTTACAGATATATAAAAACCTTTAATAATCGGAAAATTAATAAATCTAGGTTTTTGTTGGTGTTAAATTTTTTCCCGTCGAATACACAGCGAATAAAAAAGCATGGATGACTGGTGAATTGTTTAAAAAATAAAAACGCAAAGTTGTATTGTTTATAGATAATTTCCCAGATGACGTTAGAAGTTATACTTCATACATTTATCCTACCTACTAGAAACAACCTAAAATCAGTATTAGTAAAATTCGAAGACGAACCCCAGTTATCGCCTCACTTATTTGTTTTATAGATTTGTAAAGTACCACCTACCTATTGGTTAGGTAATTTATTTATATTTATTTTTTTATATGGGTGTGTTAAAAAATATTTGAGTAATTATTGATCGATGTGTCATTGAAATTTGTTAAATAATATTGATATATTTAATTATTTTAATTAAATTAAATTTGTTTCTTAAAAAAAATAATTAATTTTTAATATTTCACGCTGAAACGGTGTACCTACACAATAGTCATATAAATGATTTCTTAATATGGTGTTTATTGATAATTGATATCAACATAGGCGCAATTTGAGTTTTAAATTTGGGGGGGGGGGCTAAATAATTGGCATGTATGTACTGTGTATATATATGTATGTATATATATATATATGTATATTCCTGAGATATATTTTGGGGGCTTAGCCCCCCAAATGGCGCTTATGGATATCAATTAATCTTTGATATTTTTTATATTTATAATTTATGTATATAGGTATAGAAGAAAAATACTTGAGATAAAGGAGGTCGAGCATAATAGACAGGGCCGGTGCAAACAAATTTTTATGTGTAGGTAGCCAGGTAGGTAAAGATCAAAATTGCCGCCTCTTGTTTTATTATTTTTTCTTATACAGTTATAACTATGTCGCCTCTATATAAATATCATTTTTGCCTATGATTTAGATTTGTGCCTATGTCGCCTACGCCTATAACTGCCCTGATAATAGATCCAGCTAGCTAGTCGTCCTCGAGTGGCAGCCTTAGTCCTATAAATTATAATGTTCAATGGAACAATTTATCGATATTATTTTAAGGCGAGACCGCAGTTCTCCTTAAGTTATAACGATGGGTCATTTTTAGTCCAAGTACGAGTGCCTAAATAGTTGAGTTGCGTCGCAAGTATAATCACTCGAAAAAAACAATTTTCGTTAATCAATCAAATTGATATTTGATTCTTATAAGCTCTTATAAAACCTACAAGTGATTGTGCCAAATAATTGTGGTAGAATTGTCAAGTATCTACGACTTATACTTTTTGGATAATAACAAATATTTAAAATCGTTTGAGGATAAATCGTTATTGTTACGCTATTTCGTAAAAATTTAAAATTCAAACGCACTTAAAGTTCTTCCTCTAAGGATGCTTTGAGTTTCCTCTATATAGCTACTTGAAGGAAAACTTATGTAAAACTTAGTGTTGTATATTGTATTTTCAATCCTTAGTTATATGTATATACAAAAATTTTTATGATTTTTCAACTTCAAAATTACCTGCAAATTTTTGCGTTTTCGACAGATTTTGTAAAAATGTGAACTATAAACGCTTATAAAAAAAAAAAAAAATGTAAAAAAAATGTGACTAACTATTTTTAATTTTTTTTAGTTACATTAAGAACAACATAAAGGAACCTCTTATTAAATTTTCAAAATTTTTTGATCATCCAAAATTTTTTTATCGACACTTCAAAAAAAAATTCTCATAAAAATCTAAAATTTTAGTGGTCTATAAATAACTCAAAAAGTCAAAAATGTTTGAAAATTTAACTGTATATAGATAACACTAACATAAATATTTGGTGAAAATTTCAAATATTTATAGTGATTATTTTTTGAATTACAACCATATAAAAAAATCGATTTTCTCTATAACTGGTTTTGCGTAAAAATTCCTGTTTTTATGTTACTTTTTTAGGGTTTTTCCTGACGCTTTTGAAAACTATTGGAATTTTTTTACTTTTTACCCCCCAAAGTACCAACTAGATTCACTTTCCTATCAGAAACGGGGCTGAGTTTAAAAATCGAAGCACTTTTACTGCTCCAAAACGTGGTGACAGACACAAAAAAAAAAACATAATAAAAAAAAAAACACATCATTGTAAAATTAATCCATTCATCACTCCGTTCAGAATCTTAAAACGGGTAAGTGGGTACCGCGCTCCGCTGTACATTATTAGGTGCCGCGTGGATTACCATTATATATGTAAGGAGTGTTAAATTTGAATCCAATGATAGGTATTATTGTATATAAAAAACGATTCTGAACGAAGATGATTTGTCAGCCTAGGATATAATTTTCAGTGTTTATGGAAACAATATTATGTAAATAACATTATAAACTTACAATTTAAATAATATACCCATATATAAACAATGATATAATTATAATTGTATTTATTTACAGTGACGTATTTTTTGTTTGGTTTGTCATCAACGTTTAAGACAGTAAACAATTTTATTTTTGGTGGTTGTTTGTGGTAAAACAATTGGATTTAGTTAATACTTTGGAGAGTCAAAAATAAACATTTTCTAAATAGCATTATCATTATCTATTATATTCAAGTACTTGTAACGGAAAGAAAAATCAGTAGACCGTAATAATTGTTCAAAAAATATTTGTCCGGAATAATACAAATCTGGATCGTGGTATTCCGGTAACTAAAATGACTAAATCTAACATCCTGGACAATAATAATTTGGAAAAATATATAAAAACAAAAGTATTGTGTAATTTTCCTCACCACCTTTAATTCTTGAACGACATACAATTACGTCGTTCATGTCGTTTATGAGGTATTACACGAGGCGCGTTTTTTTTAATGTGGTGTCCCCATTAGGCCTAATCCACATCGTAAGCGAATACGAGCGAACGTCGATCGACTATAGTAATTGATAATATACATATTATTAATATTATAAACTGTACCTTATCATGTATAAAACGCGTTCCATATAAATAATTAATAATATGTAGGTAAAATAAATAAATATTGAATTATGCATTTAATAAGAAGTTAGTTAAAATAATTTTAGTTTTGTCGCAGCACGTCATTCGCCCATTTTCAGCTTACTAGTATTGAATTTAAATGCATATTTAATTATCTGACAAAATAAGTGAAGCTGTAAATGTTCGATTATAAATTAGTTAAGTTGATATATGTAAATGGATAATGTATCGCAAATTTTTGTATTTGTAAAACAAAATTAATAAAAAAAAAAAATAGTCATTACGTTACATAAAAATGTACCCTTCCTTCGGGTACTATTACTTAAATTCAATACTTTTCTAATTCTTAAAATATACATAATGTATAAATCATAAATGTATATTAGGTATATAATAATATGTGTACTCTATAATATATAAATCTATAAAAAAATATAATTATCTATGTATTAAAAATATTATATATTTGTAGACAGACAGCTATTATTGTCGCTGAACTATTAAAATTACAATACGCTAATTTTTTTTCAATCTATAAGAGTATGTCAATTGAAATATGAATATTACTTCACAACAAATATAAGTTATTTAATTTGGTTTTTTAGTTCTAATGATCAACCGTGTTTGAGATAAAATTATTTTCTAAAATAAAAATGATCTAAATGGTCATAACTATGTATTTTTGGCAAGAGACAGGGAACATAGTATTTTATTTTCATCATTATCGTCTAAAGGCTTTGTCTTGTTGTGATAGCCATAACCTCTGTTATTTGCCATGTTTTTCAATTTTGAATAAGTTGAATATGATGTTCTTAGGCGTCCTCTTGACCTTTTCTCCAATTTTTTTTTCTTCTATCTTTTCTTCTTTTATTCTATTCTTTTCTTCTTCTTATCTTTTCTATTTTATCTTGTCTAAATAGGTGCCCTATTAATTTCGTTTTCTTTTTTAATATGTGTTTTATTTTATTCCAATTTTTTTCTTACATCTTTTAACGCTTGCTTCTTTCAACCCATGATGTTTTGTTCATTTTTCTCCAAATCCACATTTACATTGCTTCTAAGCGGTCCTTTTCATTCTTCATGATAGTCCAAATTTCACATCCATATAGTAACACACTCCACACAAATGTTTTTAATGAATTTTTTCTTTGTTTTGATGTTTTAGTGTTTGCTAGTTAATAGTTAATAGGCTGTGTTTTTTTATGAATGTTTGTTTGGTTAAAGTTATTCTTTTTTTATGTCAATGGCGGATGTATTATTATACGTTATTATACTTCCCAGATAGGAGAACTGTTCGACTTCTTAGATTACAATGTCGTTTAATTTTATAATTGGTTTGTTATATATTTATTATTTCTTTATTATTATTTCTTCGGGCTGTCATTGTTTTTGTTTAGTTTAGTTCACCGTATTTTATTTTCTTGAGGACAGTTTACCGGTTGTGTTATCGCGGCCTTACACATGTAGAGCATAGCGAATTTTCATTCGCAAGTTTTAAAAGTATGCTGTTACTTGTTAGTTTTGATATTAGAGTGAATTGACCTATTATTTAATTTAAAGGTAAGATGATTATTTAGAGCCTCACGTAGCCTTTTATTGATATTATTATTTTTAAGTAAGTTATGACTTTTTTGAAACTCTACATTTTAAAATGATCATAAGTTACTTAAAAATAATAATATCAATAAAAGGTTACGTGGGGCCCTAGATAATCATCATCTTACCTTTAAATGATATAATAGGTAAATTTACTCTAATATCAAAACTAACAAGTAACAACCATAGGCGCAACTAGACCATTACTTTTGAGGGTGCATAAATAGTGAAAAACTCACAGAGCTGTGGGGAAAAGCCCGCATACCCCCAGCTTATAACTCCAATTAGCTTTCACATAACACTATAATAATAAAAACAATAACTGCTAATGTAAATGTACATACTTTATTTTAACATAGTTTTTCTTGAATGCAAATTATATTTATTTTAAATTTGTTCGCTTTTCAAACTATTTATTATGCTCACAAGTAGCAGAAATTATTGATAAATTTAAAATTAATTTCAAACTATAAAGTTATCAGTGGCCCACCGATATAATTATTAATAAAAAAAAAATCATCGACTTTGAAATTGTCCATGATCGACTGTTTGGCCTCCCTGATATAGTGTATAAAATATAAATGTATATTGTATAATATATATTATACATAGCCGGGAACATAAAAGCAAATAGACAATTATTTTTTTTTAATATACATTATGATAACTACAATATTTTTTAGAAAATTGATTTTATTTTTTGGGGGTGCACATTTTAAACTTGGGGCCGCACATGTCCCCTGTGAACCCCCCCCCCATTGCGCCAATAATAACAGCATACTTTTGAAACTTGCGAACGAAAGTTTGCTATGTCGTACGTGTGCAAGACTCAGATAACACATACCTACCAGTAGAACCTCCTCATATTTCTTCAACATCATTTTGATCACAACTTACAACGCTGTATGAAATAATGGTAACGGTTCATATATTACTATCAATAATAGTACAAACACATTTTTTTTAGAAAATTTTATGGTTATTATTTTTTTTTTTTAATGTTAAAAAAAATAATTTGTTATCATTAATGTGTGTAAAATGAACAAAGTTTTGACAAAAATTAAATAAATTATAAATCATTATAAAAACTTTGTTAATTTATATGAAAAAATATTTATATAGCTTCTTAAAAATGACTGTATTTTATTTTGTAACACATCGATAGGTATACATAATAAAAACTAAATTGTTATAGGTAATTCTACTCTTCTTTTTTAGATAGATTTATTCAATCGTTGTATTACTAAATATTTTGAAAATAACAAAAACTTGTTTCTACCATGATTGATATTTTTAATACATGAACGATTAGCATTACTTGTGACAGCAATTGTAAAACAAAATGATGTCAGTTTCGCACAACACATTTTTAACATATTCTCTAACCCCCCTATATAAAATCTGCAGTTATTTTTTGCGTTACTTGAGGATTTTTCTATTCTGGATTAATATTTTCTTGTGAAACTCATTCTGTCTTCAACAATGAAATTGATCAACGTATTTATTTTGTATTTTTCATATCTTCCAATGAATTCGATGAAGGTCCAATACAGATTTCAAGTTCAGTATAAACACAATTCTTTGACTTGTAAAATAAAAAACTAAGTCCTTCTGTTTTCTTAACCAAAAATAAATAGTAAAATACCATTCTATGATCATTTTTATTAATTTTTAAAAATAATTTTATAACAAAGTGTTGACCTTTAAAACTAAAAAACCGTTCTTTTTAAAATACTAACAAGAGTTTCAAGTAATAAAATGTTGTTGCATGAAAACTGAACGTTCAATAGATTAGATAATGCAAATAGACTACTGATAGAAAAATATTACTCATCTAGCCCGACTAATTATTAATCATATTAAAAATATTATTTAGTACTCATATGTATAGTTAAATTAGTGCGTTGACTGGTTGCCGCTTTATACGTACCCACCTTTTATAATTGTAAAATAATGGATACAAGAGCCGATATTATATAATATATGCATAATATAAATAACTATAATTTCTCTGTTACAGATTTAATTATATATTACATGTTTTTAAATATTACGATCAAAATATATCAATGAGGTTACTATGTTATCACTATATTATATTAATTTTTGGCTGTTTAGGTAGCATTAAATAAAATTTTTGTTTAAAATAAAAATATATATGTTAAATTAAATGGCTGACACGTATTATCACGTTATGGTGTGGTGAAGAGTGGAAAAAATTACCGATACCCCTCATTACATGAGAATAATAATACAACTCTTTAAATAGATAACAACAAAAATGTTATTCTGCAGCGGAGACAAATAAATACTATTTTTAAGACTCTAAGACAGTCATATTACTTACAAATTAAGAGTAAAAATATATTAAAATATCACTCTACTAGTCTTACCGTCATCACAATTTACCGTTTTACAATTAATCTAAGCTGACCCGTGAGAATGGTGTTCCATTTTCATTGTTTCACGGACCCGTCGTAAACTTTATTTTTTGTCGTTTTTGAATATAATAGCTTGATGTGTATAATTAGAAACACAGTTATTAAAACGCCAGAATAGTTAAGTCTAATCGAAAATATTCTTGATGCATATATTATATAATAAATTATAAGAAATAAAAAAATAAAAAATATTTAAATTAATTTTCTTCGAAAAATAAAATTAAACAAGCGATGAGGGGGTAGTATTCCTTAAAAATTATTACGATTAATGAATGAATACTTAGTTATTATGTAAAAATAATAGAAATTGTGATTTTATACGAAAAGAAAATTTCAAAAACTGTCAAAACGTATTAGGTAATAAATAAATTATTGATATTTTCATTATAGTAATAAAAAATTTTAATTGTGGCCAGCACAATTGTTTATACACTTCTTTTTAGCCAACATAGCATTATTTTATTATTAATATCACTGTTCACTTATTAAATAATTTATTTATATATTACAATTTATAACTATTACTATTATTACATTTTTATGGGATTATTTTATTATAATAATTATGAGAAATAAATACCATATGGCATATATTATGTAAAACTAAATAAACAATTTTATGATAAATGCACAGTTGAAAACAAGTAATTATAATCTTTGTGACATTAGCGTATACTTTGATGTACTTGATGCTTAATAAATAATTTAGCTATAGTAATAAATCAGGCTATTAAGTCAATAATCAAGTCGGTATTAAAGATAAATTGAACTTCGTCACTCTGGACACTTTCAACTCAAATTTAATAATATTGTATTTTTATATTTCTACGGCTATATATTACTGTATAATTTTGTAATATTATATAAAACAAAATATAAATTATATGATCATCCCCCTTTCATTCAATCAAGGCTTTTAAATAACACCAGTATAGTTCGCACACACTATAAAATCATTTTAAGAAAACGTGTATTGTGATTAGTGCTTACAATTTCAAAAAAGGTAACATGATTTTGTCTCACTAAATTGTTAGAGATTAAAAAGTTAAACACGATTGACAAACACTAGTAATACTATACATAAAATAACATCTTGGTACATTTTGCACATAATAATCATAACATCATAACATTTAAAATAATAATAAATCACAAAACAAATAATGAAGTAGGTACTTATCGATCGATATTATCACGTAATGGTGTGATGGAGTGTGGAAAAAATTACTGACATCTCTCTTTACATGAGAATTATAATAATACTTTTTTTAAATGGGTAACAACAAAAATGGTATTCTGCAGCGGGGACAAATAAATACGATGCAGATTGAAGACAGTCATATTAATTACAGATTAAGAATAAAAATACAATATAGAATATAATTTTACTAGTCTTACCATCATCACAACTTACCGTTTTACAATTAATGTAAACGGACCTGTGAGAATGGTGTTCCATTTTCATTGTTTCACGGACCCGTCGTAATCTCGTAAACTTTATTTTTCGTCGTTTTTGAATAGAATAGTTTGATGTGTATAGTGTACATTGTATATTTAGAAATGCAGTTATTAAAACGACAGAACAATTTAAGTCTAATCCAAAATATTATTGATATATATATATATATATATATTATAACGAATGATGAATGATTATAGTCATTATTATGTAAAAAAAAAAAAAATAGAACTTGGATTTAACACGAAATGAAAATTTTGAAAACTGTCAAAACGTATTAGATAATAAATAAATATTGTTGATATTTTCATTATAATAATAAAAAATATCAATTGTGACTAGCACAGTTTTTTATAGGTACACTTATTTCTTTTCAGCCAACAAAGCATTATGCCATTATTATATTATTAACATCATTGTTTATACTTATCAATTAATAATTAATTTATGTATTACAAATATTACTATTATTACATTTTTATAAAATTATTTTATTATAATGTTTAAAATATATATATATATATATTGTGGTGTCGAACCCTATATACAGGTAGAGCGACTGGCCTACTTTTGAAAGTGGATGGGTGGGTTAAATTATAATTGGCTATTCAGGTTATTTCAATCATAAAATGCTCTATCTAAAGTATACATACCTATTGTATAATATAATATAATATACCTATGCAAAATAATAATAATTAAAGGTATTTATAAATTTTCATAAATACTTATAGATAATAAAAACAATTGTTTTCTCACATTATTATTATTAGTTATTATTCTTATACTCGGTAAATATATTATTAATTTAATACAATAAAATAATATTATAACGTCGTCAAATGAATAAGAATAATAATGATTATTAAACAACAACATTGGGCATTCTGTAGGTTTTCGCATCATACAGCCAATCAGCGGGCTACTTACTTACTATATTACTTTTCTATTGGTTATTATTATTTTTGGATGCGTTTAAACTTATTTTAACTACTCGAGTCTCAAGATTAAGTACGTTAGTCGTAATTAGAACGCAGTGATCTATACTTCAGACTTCTCAGGACCGTTCAAAGCACCGAGCCGTTGTCACTATATAAGTTGAAATAATAATTGATTCGTCGTCGATTCTATATAGATACACATTTTAACTACTTTGAGGTGGGTCGTGGGCGATTGCTTACCTATTATACGCTCTAAACAATTATTTTAATATATATTATAAGTATAATATATTATAATACATATACGTTGAAATTCAAATTTTACAGGAGAGACAAAAACTTATTTTGTGTAACTTAAATAATATTATTATGATCTCTTTTCGAAATAAATGAAATAAAGATACACATACTTTTACTATAGGAACACTTAGATATATTTTACATCAAATAGTATGTTTAGAATGTTTAGTTACAACTCATATTTGACAAAATCAAATAAAAGTGGACGCAATTCATGTATCTACTTATCAAATTTTTGTTCCGGGAATAATATTATTATAAGATCGTTAAATGAATATTAATAATAATGATTATTTTTTTTTCTTTTCTTTTTTATTATTTATTTTAGGCTTTAGTTTATAACTATGATGGCTTGACAATTATCAATCACACAATTACAATATAAAAAGTTTATGACAACATAAAACTGACAAAGAAAACAAAGAAAAAAACAATATAAGTGATATTAGACAGGAAACAATTAAAAAATATATAGGAGGTATATGAGAGATTAGTATTATGATAATTAAGATTATATAATGATATAGAGTCTTTAAATATAAATTTATATAATGGTAAATGAGACCACAATCAGTGGTCTGTGTAGGGTATGGTGCTATTTGTGAAAAGGCATTATGATAAATTTGATGAGATAATGATAGGTTGAACTATGGAATAAGTTGTTTATGAAGAACTGTGGTAAGGAGGGAGATGAGGGGATTAATTAAAGCGGAAAGTTTGGAGTTGAGTTTAGATAGGGATTTTTCGTTAATGAGGATATTTGGTGACAAGATATTATTAGACTTATAGTGACGAAGGAGTAGGAGACTACTGGAGGACGATGTAATGATGTCGGAGGAGGAGATGTATTTTCTGTACTCAGGATTTGATTTTTTGAATTTGGTTTATGGATTTGATTTAATAATGATTATTAAACAACAACATTGTGGATGGCACTTTGTGAGCTTTTGCATCATACAGCCAATTTGCGCGCTATTGACTTAATAAACTAATTTTCTATTGGTTATTATTATTATTGGATGCGTTTTAATCTATCCTTATTACTTGAGTCTCAAGGTTAAGTACGCCAGTCGTAGGTAGAATGCAGTGATCTATACTTCAAACTTCTCAGGACCGTTTAAAGCACCGAGCCGTTGTCACATCTCATATAGGTACATCGACAATAATAATTGATTCATCGTCGATTCTATATACACATTGTGAGGTGGGTAGTAGGCGATTGCCAAACTATATGCTTTAAACAATTATATTAATATATTATAATATATGATACATATATTTCGAAATTCAAATTTCATAGTAGTAACACAAAACTATTTTTTGTAACATAATATGTTCTCTTTTCGAAATAAATGAAATAAAGATACACATATACTGTTCTTATAGGAATACGTAGATATGTTTTGTTTTTACACCAAATAGTGTGTTTAAATACAAATAAAATATTTCTGTGAAAATCTGAAAATGTCAAAATATTGGACAT